>OU343064.1:7536267-7746267 GCA_910593695.2 Ocypus olens
TCTTTTTTCATTGATACTTTGAGTACATCCTCAACTTGTAAGGGTATGAGGTCCCCTACGAACTATCTGGGCTTCAAATAGCCATCCAAAAACCAACCGCAATCCCCAGGATTTAGTTTGACGTAGCTTGCATCTATTGCATGAAGCCACATTGAATTCCAAGAAGTCTGATAATCATACTAACCAGTGCAATACATCGGCCGATAAATTTAACACTTTCTTTCCATGCTGCTGATGCTGTCACTGGATCTCTTCCACCACCCGCAAAAAGTCCAATAGATTTGCTAACAAATATACCCAAGTCAAACACCAAGGAGGAATATTTCAAATTCTCAGAAGTGTCCTGTGCCAAAGTTAGGGATACGGCAAATGCAATAAAAACAAAAAGGAGCCGAGACATTTATGGTTTTACTGTACATATAATTAAACACACTTTAGACTTAATAATAATATCACTAACTAAGATTATTAATCGATGCATTCGAACGGGCATCTTTCCTACGGCACTTAAAATTGCGAAATGTATACCAGTTTTTAAAAAAGGTGACTCTCAGGACAAGACGAAGTACCGGCCAATTTGTATATTACCCGTACTATCAAAGATCCTAGAAAGTATACTGAATGAGCAAATATCTAACTATTTTGAAAATCAAGGACTATTCAACGGATCGCAATTTGGCTTCAGGCGTGATATGTCTACCACTGGAGCTATGCTCGGGTTTGTTGATAGATGCATAGATGCATTTGAAAATGGCGAAATCGCAGTCTGTAACTTTCTAGATCTAAGTGGAGCTTTTGATTGTGTAACTCACAGTATTCTCTATCAAAAGCTCTACTACTATAGTTTCAATCCAACTGCATCTAGGCTTATACTCTCCTATCTATCCAATAGAACGCAATGTGTCTATAAAAACCAGATATCGGAGTACTTAAACATCACAAATGGGGTACCCCAAGGATCAATCCTTGCCCCTTGCTATTCTTGATCTATATTAATGACTTCCCGTATAGCATCAAGGCAAGCTCATCATTTCTATACGCGGATGACACCACACTCTTAGCAACGGACAAACCATTAGACGGTGTACAGACGAAACTCGATCTGAACATGCAAAATGCAAGTGAGTGGTTTAACAGCAACATATTGAAACTAAATGAATCAAAAACTGTGAAACTAACAATAACTTTGAAGCAAGTTCCCTTATCAGAGACAAAATCCACAAAATTTCTTGGGTTAACAGTTGACTCACATCTTAGCTGGAAAGCACACTCAAAAGACCTCACATCTAGATTAGCGAAAAACACATTTCTATTGCGTAGTTTATCTCGCATAGTACCGGACGACGTACTGCGACATGCTTATTTTGACTACATACATACACACATATCCTACGGGATATTAATATGGGGTCACTCGTCAATCCTTAGTGATGTGTTCAGACTACAAAGAAGAGCAGTACGGGTTGTCGCGCACCTTTCATACCGTGATGACTGTAGATCGCAATTTACTGAACTAAAAATACTAACCGCTCCATGTGTGTTTATGCTGGAGTGTCTGGTTCACCTCCGTAATAATCTTGAGAATTTCAGAGCAAACCAGGATTTTCACCGGTACCCCACTCGCGATAAAAATGATCTGAGGGTCAATCCCTTCCGACTAAATAAATCCATCACTGGTACACGTTACTATTGTATCAAGTTCTTTAACCTCCTACCAGACAGAATAAAAGATTTGCCGGTGAACCAATTCTTCGTCAACACTCATCGTCGCGGAAAATTTTCGCTGACCACAGTTACTGGTACTTTTATACCAACTTTTGTTCATTCCAAATTAATAATTAATATCGGCCTGGACGTGAATTTTCAATAGAGCACAAGTTAACCATTCTATTCTGGGTGCTGACTTCCTTCGGCATTTCAACATCACCGTGGACATTGCCCACAATCGTCTTGCAAGGAATGCATTCGACCTTTCAGAACTAAATTCACTCACTTTTCAAAATTCGCCATATTCAAAATTGCTACAATTTCATAATTTGTCAACCCCTTTCGATCTGTCACAACCTGTCAAACATGATGTGTATCATCACATCATTACTTCTGGACCTCCTGTTTTTGGCCGACCACGGCGATTACCGCCACATAAATTCCAAATTGCGAAGGACGAGTTTGACAAATTGTTACAACTCGGCTTCGTTCGACCTTCCACCAGCCCTTGGGCGACGCCACTACATCTGGTCGCTAAACCAGATGGTTCTTGGCGCCCATGTGGAGATTATCGAGGTCTTAATCGAATCACGATTACAGACCGGTATTCGTTGCCACTTCTTCACGATTTCGCGTATAACTGTTGTTGTTGTACGTTATTTTCCAAAATCGATTTAGTCAAGGCATACCACCAAATTCCGATTCATCCTGCAGATATTCCTAAAATTACAACACCTTTCGGCCTATACGAATATACTAGAATGAGTTTTGGTTTGAGAAACGCCGCCCAGACGTTTCAGAGGTTTATGGACTAGGTTTTACGCAGATCACCATTTTGCTTCGGGTACATTGACGACGTTCTCGTTTTCAGTAAAGACGAATGGAAACATGTTCGTCATATCTTCCAAATTTTTGAGCGACTCGCTTCTTTCGATATCAAAATTAATCCTGACAAATACATTTTCGGCGAACCAAAATTGAACTTCTTGGGTCACAGCCTCAGTGGTTCAGGAATAAAACCTCTGTAATCCAAAGTCGACCCGATCTTGTCATTCCCACAACCTGCTGACCCATAAGCTCTTCAACTTGTTCTCGGCATGATAAACTTTTATCACCGGTTTATAAAATCATGCTCGAGCATTTTAGAGCAACAGAGGTCAACAGAGATCAACTCGCTGCTACTACTCCACGTAATAAACCACTGGTCTGGTCGCAACTTGCTCGACAAGCATTTACGACAGTTAAGGCTGCGCTTGCCGACTGCGCTATGCTTGCACTACCAGACCCGGCTGCGGAGACGCATCAGACCCTGCTGCTGGTGCAGTTTTGCAGCAGAATGAGAGTTCTGGCTCGCTTTTTTTTCCAAATCATTTTCAACCACAGAACGTAAATACATCACGTTCGGCCGTGAATTGTTAGCCGTATATTTGGCAATCAAAAAGTTCAAATATAACCTCGAAGGTCGCGAATTTATGGTATTTACAGATCATAAACCTCTGATCGCTGCTTTCAATTCCAATTCTGAACGTTTTCAGGACGTGATCTTCATCGCGCAATTTACTACTGACATTCGACACACCCCGGGAAAGAAAGACAACGTTGCTGACACACTGTCGAGAGTCGAAATTAATTCTTTAGACCTCAATCTCCTGGCAAAATTACAATCTGAGGATTTGGAATTACAATATCTTCTTGGTAGCTCTACTACAGCACTCAAACTGGAGAGGTTCATCCCTGATGGCACAAGCACACACATCTACGTAGACACATCACTTACACAACGGCGACTTTATGTCCCTCCTGCACGACGTTTTGTGTTCTTTGCATGGGCTCACGCACCCTGGCGTTCGTGCAATAAAACGTCTCGTAGCAGCACGTTACTTGTGGTCAAGGATGAACCACGACATTGCACATTTCGTCAAAACCTGTTTGAGATGCCAGAAGATCAAAATTTATCGACATACAGTGTCACCCGTTGCAAAATTTCCGGACACAGATGGCCGTTTCACTGACGTCCACATCGACATCATTGGTCCTTTGCCTGTTTGTCACAACTTCAGATACCTTCAGGTCTGTATTGATCTCTTTACGCGTTGGCGTAAAAACGTTAAGTTTTACTTCTTTCCGAAATTACTGCAGTTTCTGTTTCTAATGCCCTTTTCAACTGTTGGATTCCACGCTTTGGAACGCCGACGACGATCATCACTGATCGAGGTCGGCAGTTCCAATCCAACATCTGGAAGGAATTCTGCAGGACTTTCGGAATTTCACACAAGTCCACAACCGCCTACCATCCGCAATGTAACTGTTTGGTAGAGCAACTCAATCGACAAATTAAAGACTTGATCCGAATAAGCAACGATCCGAAGAGCTGGATAACTCACCTTTCACTAATTCTTTTAGGTATTCGGATGACTTTCAAGTCATCTCTTTCGGCCACAACTGCAGAGTTCGTCTACGGTAAGACGTTACGCTTGCCGGGCGATTTTCTCTTTTCAAATTCCGTAGTCAAAAACATACCTTCTGGCTCAAAATTTCTTGATGACTTGAAGGACAATCTACGTGTCCTTAGTCCTGCAACTGTTCGTCATACCAACCGTAAAGTATTTGTTCACCCTGACTTGCCCACTTGTACGCATCTTTTTGTTAGTCGCGTTAGTGTAAGAAACATCACATCCTTCCGACGATGGTCCTTTTAAAATCATCCAACGAAATTAAAAATTTTTTGTCATCAGTATTGACGGTAAACGGGATAGTGTTTCCATTGAGCGTTTAAAACCCCATTATGTCTCCAATGTTTTGGTCACTGGCATAGAAAATGACACTCGAACACACACTTCTCCTTCTTTTCTTCGTTTCATACTTAAGGTGACTTCACCGGCTCCGGTTTAGAAACTCTTTTTCTTTTAGCATTCATCATTTTTGTGTAACGCATTTTTAATCCAGACATTTAAATCCAAATTCAAATTCAAATCTTTAGAAGTGTTTGCATAAAATTAATAAATATAAATCAACTAAAATCACTACAACATTTGAGTAAATAAAGGAGAAATTTAAATGAAGTACAATATTTACTAAAATCTTTATTTGATACGTGGTAAATGTAGGTTACCGCTCCAAACGTAGCAGCCAATAGAATCGAACAGAGGATACGTTGTGTGTGAGAGAGATGAAATCATGTGCACATGGTATGGCGATGAATTTCTAGTAGAGAAGGGCGAAATTACTCCTTTTTGTGAGCCAACATTATTAGGTTTGTCCCGGAAACGTTGTGCACACCAACAAAAAAGGCTTCGCTTCTACAGTTGTTTAACTACTTTCTTATGACTCAAAATGAGTTACATTATTTTCAACTGGAGTCACTTGACTTCGCGACTCAAGTCGTCAAATCACTCATGAATTACCCATGTTAATGTTGATTGGGGTGACGTTGGAATGTTTTCTGTTTGCCTCACAGCGATTATTTCTGCTAACTTCGACAATAGCCTGATGATCTGGCTAACCCATGTTTGACCATAGTATCTGCTTTTCTGAGAATTCAAAGGGCGCACAAATGTTCGGAAACAATCTGTGCACAATTTGGCCCGGTACTGATTTTCTCCAAATTTCATCATAAAAATATCGGAAAAATCATATACGTTTTAAAACAGCTATGTCGAGCAATTGCAACTAGTTAAAAATCCATCCATGGTGGATGTATGTTTTTTTACTAAGAATAATAATAATAAAATGGAATAAGGCCTCAACAGAATTAGGAATGAATACTGCATTTATCAGTGATTCAATGTAGCAATAACCAATCAACAAATGTTTATTTGGTTAGCATTGAGTAAGCTCTTTGTGATAGCGTTGACAATTAGGTCATCTGCTACAACCCTTTGTCCATTATGAGACGTATTATATTTTTAAATAAAAGTATTCCTGATTTGGTTATAATTAGAGAGAGGATTTTATGTAAAATGCATGTTTATCCAAATTTTCCATATTTTGCACATTTAGCCATACAGTGTGGAAACTTTAACTGGAATAAAATTCATAACTTCGATATAGGCGATTTTTGCAAAAAATCCCGAAACACGCTAAGTATTGTTTTTTCTTGCCCTCATTTCTATGTATATGTCTATGTATATCTCTTATTGTTTTCGAACCTTTTTATTTTAGTAATTATTTATTTCGTAGGACGGCAGCACTTTTCCTAATAAAACTTGTTATGTTCCCATTCGGGAACAGTATGCAATAGAGGGTTAACATTTTGGGGGACGGCACAACACGTGCAATTTTCGATGAATCAACATTTAGGAAATACTGGGCAAATGTTATCAAATCAATTGCCAATTCTTCCTGCGATAAACAATAATTTATGCTTTTACATGTTTTTGTCGGTTTACTTTGAAATATGTGACATATGCGCATAACAAGAAATTTGAAGAATTAAAGAAAACAAAATTTTTGCAAAATATGATTTGCGATTTTTGTGTAATTCAATATTCGTCGTAGTATTTGCCAGGAAAGTAGTTGTTTCAAAAAGTAATTTGTTAATTTTGTTAATTTGTTGTATATAGACAAACTTATGTATTATTTTATTGACATTTTAAATTTATTACTTGCATATTTCAATTTAATAATGCATATTTGTTGCATTTTCGAGGTTTTAAATGCATATATATGCACCGATTTCAACATTTTATAATGCATAAAATCCTCTCTCGGTATAATTAAAACATGCGATTTAAAATTCTTGACAGTGATATCAACTTTTAAAAACACTTTCAGTTTAGTTCAATCAAAATTCTTTGATTGTAATGCACATAATTTCAGTTTATAGGTAATGAAGTCAATTTCCTGTTTTAAAAAATATCGGAAGAAATTAAAAGCATTAGTATTCAGGTTTATATAATTTTATGGTTCAGTGTGAAAGAAAACGGCTCTGTATTGAGGGTCGTAATTTTCAATAAAGTAAACAAGCTGCGATAAGCCATTCATTCAAGGTCCCATTGACACAGATGAAGAATGGATGTGATGCACACGTTCAAGCCGCCAGAATTTCATGTGGATGGTTTTAAAGGATAGACATATTTATTTTCTAATGGACTAGATAAAGACAATGCTACTTCTATAATTGTTCTGGTCTCTGTCGGGTCTCTAGGCCATCGCTGCAGGCCACAGGTATTAAAAATTTGGGTTGGGCTTCCAGCATTTAGTTCAACGGAGCACAGATCAAAAATCGCTCTGACGTCATACCGGTGAAACCGTATTCAATAAATACATTCAACCCTTAAGAAAAAACTATCTCCTTAAGTTCCTTCTAAACGTGTTTCTTTTTCTTGTATCGTTTTTACTCGTAGCCTCTTTTAGGTGGGGGGTTATGTAGGGTTACTTGGAGCTAGGAAAGTCTGAGGATCAAGGCAGTTGTAAAGGAAAACCAGTATTCGTTAACCAGGATATGGCTATATAAAAAATAATAATAACATTTTTTATTCACGTTTTACGTCGGTACACATACATTAAACGTGAATAAAGTTCATGTTCTCCCTTTGAGGAATTCTTATAAGAATTGAGTTTTTTTTAAATTTATTTATTTAACACCCAGACGTTAAAGTACCATACAATTATTATTTAACCATTTGTATAAAGCTTTAACGGGGTTACTACAGCGGCCGTTTTACATTTAAAATCAAACATTTTCATGTTCCTTTTTCGGAACCGTTTATCCGATTGACTTGCAATTTTGTAGCGTTATTTAGATAGCCAATCTAGAGAACTGGTAATGATTTTATTATTATATTATTATAACCTTTCTAAACTGATTTCATAGCAGTTTAAAAAATCAAGCCTATCCTGACGTACTTTGTAAGACCAAAAGATGATTTATGTTATAATTTGAAGTTCTCGCTTTTCACCGGATGATCTTAACTCTACAGTGGTGGCGCGGAGTCGGACAGACTCTGCGAATCGTAATTTGTCGGTATTTTTCGTCACATGTGATGTTTGGTGTTGGTTATTTTTCTATCTTCCTGACTTTGCAGTTTCAATAAATACATTCAACCACGACTTCCCGCGTGTAGGCGCGCCACCATTCGTGTTATTTAATTTAAAATTTGAACTTTAGTTATTTGTGGTTTTACGTAAAAGTAACTAACGTTTTTATTATTATTTTATTAAAAAATACAATTATAAAAATCATTTCAGTCAAATTATGAATTACGAACTCGAGCAAGCAAGATTGTTACGTTTACTCGAGGAAGTAGAAACAGATGATGAAAATGCTGAAGATGAACCAGAAGATGGTGAAAATATTACCGAGGAGAGGCTTGAGGACAGTAGCACAGAACAGAAAGGAAGCGATAGTGAAGCTTATGAAGTTGTGGTGCCAACAAAGCAACCCAGGGTTCCTTGTTTTATTGGAAAAGATGATACAACCAGATGGAAAAAAAAAACATGAGCCATCACAGAATGTAAAAACGCGTAAGTGGAATAAAATTATCCATGTCCCTGGAACGAGAGTGCGAGCAAAAGAAGCGAAAACACCTCTTGAGTGTTAGACACTTTTTTTCACAGAGGAAATGTTAGAAATTGTAGAGGTAAATACTAACAAATATACACTGTGTACATAAAGTAAGGAATAAATTCTATTAAAATTCAGGGCATTTTCTTTCAGAAAAATGCTCGGACACGTGTATTATTGTTTTTGACCGCGCAATTTTTGAGATGAAATTCAAATGTACAGGGTGTCCCAAAATTGAGATACGACCCCTAAGTTAAAATTTTCAAACGTGAACCCCCATCTTTTGTTGCATTTATGGATTTTACGTAAAATTCTGAGTATGTTTCATGAAGCATACCTCATGTTGATATTCAGCTGTTTTAGAAGAAATGGCGTTTAAAAAAGTACTGCTACTATTTTATTTCTGGTAAAAGATAACATGTTTTCATCGAAACATTGGAATTAATAAGGAACAATCATTATTTACTTAATGAAATGATTTTTCCTTATTAATTCCAATGTTTCGATGAAAACATGTTATCTTTTACCAGAAATAAAATAGTAGCAGTACTTTTTTAAACGCCATTTCTTCTAAAACAGCTGAATATCAACATAGGGTATGCTACATAAAAAACACTCAGAATTTTACGTAGAATCCATAAATGTAACAAAAGATGGGGGTTCACGTTTGAAAATTTTAACTTAGGGGTCGTATCTCAATTTTGGGACACCCTGTACATTTGAATTTTATCTCAAAAAATGCGCGGTCAAAAACAATAATACACGTGTCCGAGCATTTTTCTGAAAGAAAATGTTCTGAATTTTAATAGATTTTTTTCCTTACTTTATGTACACAGTGTATATCAACATGCTCTGAAAATTATAAAAGAGATAGAGCAGATAATCCTACCGATAAAATTGAAATTATGCTTTATTTAGTCTCCTATATTTAGCTGGTATTCTCAAAAGTAGTAGATTCAATGTAGAAGAGTTGTGGGATAGGAAAGGAACAGGTGTAGAATTGTTTTGGCTCACAATGAGTCAACAACGATTCCGATTTCTATTGAGGGTTATTAGTTTTGACGATTTATCAACGAGAGTGGATCGACAGCAACTGGACAAATTAGCTCCAATTCGAGAAATGTTTGATATGTTTGTCGATAACTGCAAAATAACCTATTGTATATCTGAATATGCGACAATTGATAAAAAATTAGAACATTTTAGAGGTCGTTGTGGTTTCAGGCAATATATACCGTCTAAACCAAATAAGTATGGCATTAAGATATTTGCTCTCGTTGTTTCGAAGATCTACTACACACAAAACTTAGAGGTATATGTGGGTCTACAACCTGATGGTCCCTATCATGCGAAAAATGATCCAGCTAATATAGTTCAGCGATTAATTTCCCCAATCTCCGGAACAGGCCGAAACATCACGTGTGACAATTGGTTCACCTCAATGGTGCTGATTGAAAAGTTATTACAAGAACATAATTTTGACTTACGTGGGGACCGTACGAAAAAATAAGAGAGAATTGCCCATTGATTTTGTAAATACTAAGCAGACAACAGAAAATTATGGTGCTTTAAAATTCTGAAAACCTGCTTTGGTACAATCACAAGCTATTTTTGTGTACTAATGCAGGGCTTATAAGCCACTGCGGCTAATACAACAATTGCATTATCTTCAGCAGTTACTGTTTTTCGGACGGATATTTTTTTTTAGTTGACAGTGCGGAAACGCGAAGCACGGAATCGCGGCATGAACCATTTCAATTTTCTCTTGTAAGGTTACCATTTTAATTTTCATAATGCACAACAAAGTATGCAAATAGTTTGTTGTTAATTGAATTTAAAGAGATTATTGTTTGGCGTTTGTGTTTGCCAGAGGTAACGTGATGTATATGCTTTTAATAAACTAGTGAGGAAGAAATACATGTTTTTTTTTTAATTTCTGTTCCATTTCTTGCGATTGCAGCGCTTATCTCGAAAAAAAATCGGACAAATCGAACGTAGCTTAGAATGTAGAATCCGAATCTGCGATAAAAAATAGGGGTTCCTATTTAAGATTTCAAATTTGTCGTTCGCCCTACCCACTTAATTGATAAATAATTTAAGGCAACCTTACTTGCTGCAGAAGAATTAAATAAATTTAATAAAACAATATGAATATGTGAATATTCAATCGTCATTTTCCCTTTCCCATTAATATTTACGTGCGATGAGGATTTTTTTACCAACACTTTTTAACAAACACCGCGTGAAAGTACAAGGACTCGTTGAAACAGCTATTAGGTTAGATCCTTTGAAGTAGCATTAGTAAACGTAAACATCTGACTACATTACTGCAACCTAATCCTACAATAACTGTAAATGGCACGCGGATCGGGGAGATCCACACACTAATACTGCTCGTTTCGAATTTGATGTATAATAATTAAGACTAATTTTAAAATAAATTCACCAATTATTTGTTTAAGTCAATGCTACACTAAATTTATTCTTTGTTACATTGTTGAAACGCAATTATTTGTATCAATAGATCGAAACGGAAGGAATTAGCATTTACATGCTACAATTTCTTATGCATATCCTTTTACTAGTTAATGTAATATCATACATATTTACAATTAAGTGAAGAACGAGTGTTATGAAATCATCTTGAATGAAAATTGGGTGAACTTTGACATGACTGCAATTATATACTTTTCACCATTTTCGGGTAAATAGAAATAATATGTAACTACGAAATCAATAACAGTTCATCTAATAATAGAAAATGGCCAACGTACAAATAAATGAAAATAGAGCCAGTACCCGTGGGATTAATCCCCAGTAGATTGAGTTCAATTATGTTAGGCAGCAAGCTAAATATTTGATTATATACCTACGAAGCAAGAAATAGATCGACCGGTTTTCTGTACTATATTACCCTGTGGAAATTCACCATCGGTTTTCTATTATACAAAATAAAATTGAACTCTAGGTTTTAACATATTTCGGTCATAAATAAATTATTGTTAAAAAATTTAAATTTACACAGCGAATTCTATTTAACCCTCTGTCCACCGAGCCGGTCTAATGGACCCGAATGAGATTTGATTGTCTTTTCATATCAAGATTTAATGTTATTTGAGCCTATAGCTGCTTGACTTTGTTTATTTATATGCTTTTTCTTATATTTTTATAGTATTAATTTAATGCAATTATTTTTTTTTCCACCGGGAACTGCCATCTGGGTCTATTGGACCCTTAGTGTTACCTTATAGACAAAACTAATTATATGCAAATGTAGCTATTCCCTGGTAGAATCACACTAATAAGGGACTTCCCCGATGTTGGGATAATACGAATTAGGGACTTCCCCGCATTGTAGAAACTTCTCCGCTGTTTGAGTAGCAGCACCGAATAAATACAGCATTCAGTATAATTTAGACTTGTGTAAAGTGAGTTGTGTTTGCGTGTTTATAAAAATAGTAAATCCTTTCACAGTGTCATTTATTGAATCAGGTAGGTAAGCTTTATATAATTTAGTTGAGTGTTGTTAATTTATATTTTGTAGTTATTTTAGTGTCTAAAATTCTATAAAATGGATACGAGAAGACCATTGAAGCCCGAAGAATTGGAAGCAGTCATAAATGAGTTGAGTAATATTGAATACAATAGCGACAGTGAATATGTTTGATCAGATGATGAAGGAGAAATAGACATTGAAGTTTTAACACAAGACGAGGAAAATTTAAAAATTTACAATTCCGACTCTGATGAAATCGACAACAATGAAATAAACACCAATAGCGAATCAAATTCAACTTTTATATCGAAGAATCAACAAGTTTGGCTCGAAAATCCTGTCAACCGTCCACAAGGGCGACAAGGTCAGCATAATATTTTGCGATATGCCTTCCGAGAAGTTGATGGTATAGTTTCTGCGTTTTTTATATATTTTAGAAAACCGTTTTTAGAAATTATTATGAAATGGACGAATCTAGAAGGAGGTAATGTATTTGGAAATAAATGGAACCCATTTGACCAAAATGAATTTCAAAAATTTATTGGAGTTTTAATACTTATTGGAGTTTATAAATCAAAAAACGAAGAGATATCCCAATTGTGGAGTAACAAAAATGGACGAAAATTTTTTAACGATATTATGAGACGTACTAGGTTTAGAAATATACTTCGAGTGATTGGATTTGATAATGCAGCTGCAAGAAGAAAAGAAAGATCTTCTGACAAACTACAACAGATCCACGAGTGTTTTGAAATGTGGAACAATTACCTACAAGACGGATTTATTTCAGGTTGGAGTATGACCGTAGTTGAACAATTAGTAACGTATAGAGGAAGATGTCCATTTCGGCAATATATACCTACCTTCAAAACCAGGAAGATATGGTATAAAGTTTTTGGCAATTTGTGACAGCGTCACGTCATATACTTGGAAGTTGGAAATTTACGTCGGAAAAACTAGAGAGGAAAGAGAAAAAAATGGTGTTATGGCCATCATGTTACTTTCTCCGACTTGATGATATCATATTCATTTATATTTACACTTTCATGGTTTATTTTCTATTTAAATCATATTTTAAATGTACACCAAGCGTTTTGTAGACTCGCATAAAACTGACGTTTAAAACGTCAAAATTATAAAATATGGAAAAATTATACTTTAAATTCAAAAACTCAGTTTATTCAAAAACCAAAGAGATTTCGAAAAAAACTTATTCTTTATAAGTGGTTCATTTTGGTATTTTCTATAATTATTATTAATATAAATTTGCTGTAACTATTATCGTTTCATAATTATAAACCAAAAATAAAAAAATTAAAAAATTTCTCGAATAACAATGATTTTATGAAAAAGTTTTCAAACAAAATAAGCTCATTTCTTTGTTGTCTTCAATATTTGTTTAAATGTTTTTGTGATATTTTCCATAAGAAAATATTGGCAAAAAACAAAAAAACAGTTAAGGTAAACACCCACTTCTGGTGTTCAAAATTTTACCAAAAGCTTTTCAGTTCTTCAGATTATCAAATAAGACGTATGTTCAAAGTTTCGTATCAATTGCTCTATTAGATTTTGAGATACAGCGCGCACAGACACACACACACACAGATACATTTTTACTTTCTCCGTTACGAAGTACGAGAAAGTATTGTGATCGTGATTTTTTTTTCAAATTTTTTTTGGGGTCCCTAGATGCCATTTCAACAATTTCTGGAATTTTTTTTTTTGTGTCTGTGTGTGTGTCTGTGTGTGTGTGTGTGTTCCTCTATACTTGTGGCAACTTGTGTGTGCCTCATCCTGAACTGTGGCGCACGCACGGAATTGTGGCAACTTACACACTGTGCCACAATTTTCTCTGGTGATTTCTCTGTTTCTTGTTAAGTTAGACTAACGATATTTACACTGAATATTATGATCAACAAAATACATTTATTCATTATCGTAGTATTTACGAAAAGTACCTTTTACACAAGTTATGCAACTTTTTTTAAAAATGTGTAAAAGACGCCACTATTCAGGATCTTGCATGTGGTACACACACTCATATTTGTGGCAACTTTAGTAGTGTTTAGTTGGTAGCGCCCTCTACAAAAAAATGCTACGTTGCCAGTAATTTGATACTGAGAGTTTCTTCGGCGCATATACCGGGTGTGGCACTTAAGACGCCTCGGACCATAACTCCTTTACGATAAAAGCTATCGACAAAAATCTAAGAACAAAGTGGTGCATAGCTACCGTCGCTATGTTTCAAAAATATTTCTAATCATCAGTGACGTGCCGTACTCCAGTGGCGTACCAAACTTATGTTTTTTTAAATGGAATGCCCTATTTTTCATTGCAGATTTGGAAAGTGCTCGACGAGTACTTATTTTTTTATCTAACATGTTATACCCTTCACTTTAGCGGTTTCGCTGTTATAACCCCTTCTTTCAAAATTGCGCCCCATTTTTGAGATTTTTTTGTAGAGAAACTAATTGACGTCGGCGCCTAAATTTTGGATTGAGGTACAGGTTAAGACCTCGTATACCTTCACATAATTTTTTTTCGGGTAATTTATGGAAAAAAAATAATTTTTGATTGATCTTCGCATGTTGTCATTTTTTCCGAAAATTTCAAATGGCACCCCCCTAAAAAAATTACGGCGTTGTACAGCCAAAACTCTAAATTTTTCATTGGTGTAAAAAAAATTACACATTGCATAACAAAATTTCGGAGAAAAAAGGAATTTCACCGCAAATGTCGGGAAACATTTTCCGTTCCCAAGTGTGCCATGAGAAAACAAATACACAAATACGGTCAACATAATAGTATGTACCTATTTATTCAACATGCTGGAGGCATAACCGCAACTTCGACTCACAGGCTCTAGACACTGCCCTAAGGACTTCTGGTGATATACCGCGGATATGCCGCGCGGATTCTCTCCCTCATATCCTCGACAGTAGTTGGTACCGTCCTGTAAACCTCGTCTTTGATATGGCCCCAAAGGAAGAAGTCAAGGGGAGTGAGGTCTGGTGATCTTGGCGGCCACCTCACAGGACCCCCACGACCAATCCAGGAGTTCGGAAACGTTTCATCGAGAAATTCCCGAACGACACAGCTATTATGTGCAGGAGCTCCATCGTGCTGGAAAACTATCTGTCGAAGAGCGGCTAGAGGGACATTTTCCAAGAGATCATCCAAGTCGTCGCGAAGGAACCTTAAATAACTGTTGCCGTTCAGGTGCCCCTCGATGATATAAGGACCCAAAAGGTGTTCTCCAAGTATGCCTCCCAAACATTCAGCGACCATCTTTGCTGGTGGTTTATCATTCGCATGGCTTGTGGGTTTTCATCGGCGTAATAATGGTAGTTGTGGCGATTGACATGCCCATTTCTATGGAACGTTGCTTCATCAGAAAATAATACGCGCATAAGTAATGATTCCTCCTGCTCAATTTTGTTGATAGCCCACATGCAGAAATCTTGCCTCGCATGAAAATCTTGAGGTTGCAATTCTTGGTGCAGTTGAATCTTAAATGGATGGAATTTGTACTTTTTAAGAACATGATGTACGGATCGCGTTGAAATATCGTGATTCCTACTAATAACACGGATACTGGTATGAGGATCTTCAATAACTGCCTCCAGAACCTGCAGTTCATTATTTTCGGTAATAACTGCCTTCTTTCTAACTCTCCTTGGCCGTTTCACACTTCCCGTAGTAGTAAATCTCTCCAACACTTTTTGAAACGCACGTTCATTTGGATGTGCCCTGTGCGGATATCTCGCAGCGTACACTCGTGATGCCAAGAAACAATTCTTGTTACATTCTCCAAGAATAAATATCATGTCAACCATTTCCTCTTGAGTTCGGAACATTTTTAGAACGTTTATCAAAAATGTCTTATGGCTGCTACTGACGTCTAATAATTTACTTTGACAATTACCAATCTTTTGTTTTCTCATGGCACACTTGGGAACGGAAAACGTTTCCCGACATTTGCGATGAAATTCCTTTTTTTTCCGAAATTTTGTTATGCAATGTGTAATTTTTTTTACACCATTGAAAAATTTAGAGTTTTGGCTGTACAACGCCGTAATTTTTTTAGGGGGGTGCCATTTGAAATTTTCGGAAAAAATGACAACATGCGAAGATCAATCAAAAATTATTTTTTTTCCATAAATTACCCGAAAAAAAATTATGTGAAGGTATACGAGGTCTTAACCTGTACCTCAATTCAAAATTTAGGCGCCGGCGTCAATTAGTTTCTCTACAAAAAAATCTCAAAAATGGGGCGCAATTTTGAAAGAAGGGGTTATAACAGCGAAACCGCTAAAGTGAAGGGTATAACATGTTAGATAAAAAAATAAGTACTCGTCGAGCACTTTCCAAATCTGCAATAAAAAATAGGGCATTCCATTTAAAAAAACATAAGTTTGGTACGCCACTGGAGTACGGCACGCCACTGATGATTAGAAATATTTTTGAAACATAGCGACGGTAACTATGCACCACTTTGTTCTTAGATTTTTTTCGATAGCTTTTATCGTAAAGGAGCTATGGCCCGAGGCGTCTTAAGTGCCACACCCGGTATATTTGGGTTGGAGCCGGATAATATCCTAGAAATCATTTCTGCTCTTATGAATTGTTTTTCTAGTTGCATACATATCATATTTTAATCTGTTATAATAATAATAAGTAATTATATTGGTTAAATAAATAATTAATTTAATAATTAACAATAATGATTTCTTCTTAATTACTGAATAAAGTAAAGATAATATAAAATAATTTTAAAAATTATTTAATTGTTAGACATTCAGCAATTGATCATACATATAATATATTTTTATAATTTTTGTTAGCTTAGTTTATTTTTTGTTTACTTTCCTATAAGTTTATTAAATTGAATTTGAGGCTCTTATTTATAGTTATTCGGTCGTATTATAATTCTATTTAACATCTTCAGGGACAAATGCACAATTGTATACGTTTCAAAAAATGCTTCATAAATTTTAAACGAATAGGATTTAGTGCATTAACGCAATCTCGTCTTCAGTGAGGAAATCAGCCACAGGTGTGCATTTCCATGCATTTACCGTCTCTCTGGTATGACTGCTAGGATTTAAATTGTTTTCAAAAGATTGTAAAATTCCAAATTCCAAATTTAATTTGTTCATGAATAGGTTAAATTTACATTTTATTAAAACTATTTTTGTCAATGACAAGGCGAAGAGTAAAAAATATCTCAAATAATACTAAGAACATAATATAAAATAATATCCAGATATTCTTTATTAAACATTTTTGAACATTTTAAAACATAGAAAATTGACCACCAATTTTTTATCAGTATTATGATTATTATAAATATCATCTAGTATGAATCGAGCTAAGAGTCAATTATCCATTGAATTTATGTGATTTGAATTTAATAACTGGCACAAAATGCTAAATAATTTTAATCCTATCAAATATTTTAATAAAATACAATTTCAATTTGTTTTTCTAAATTTACATATTTTACTATTAAATGTTTTTTTTGTAATTTAGTTAAATTATAGGTTTAGATGATATATTATTAATAGATTCTGCTTTCGGGGGTATGTTATAATATGCTGTGTATTGTATTACCACAGCCGTTAATATTTTGCCAATTAACTTTTGGACCATATTTTAACTTACGTTTTAATGAAAATATTTGCTTAAAATCCATATTAAAATTTTATCTTTTTTCAGCGAACTAATTGTTCTTATAATTAGAACATTATTATAACAGACAATAGATTGTAATCCATAGGTTTTAGCTTAATTTTTAGTAAAATGACATTGATATTAATTACAATTTCTTGTTCTCTTATTTCGGTTATCAAAGTTAACATATCAACAGTTAAATAATTAAATTTTAATATAGTACCACTTAAAACTTAAGATGAAAACTTTAAGTCCGCAATTAAAAATACAATCAATATATTTAATATTTTTTCTGCATTGCAATGAATGCTGTTTGTTTGCAGCTTCTCAACTATCCCCTTTGAAAGTTACTTTTAGGGAAAAAAGTTGTTCTTTATAAAGTTCTGCATGGTCCAAAACCTAGAATGCAATCATCAGATGTCAAATTTTTCAGTAATATACGGAGTTTGTGTGAAAATATGAATTTTGTTCCAGAATAAAGTACCTTTATTATTGACAATATCAAGAACTGTTATAAAGAAAAGTTATTTAGAATTTAAAATTGGGTTTAAAAATACAGTCATGTCTGCCCAGTGATAAAAATAAGATTTTGTAATTTTTCTTTTTCTCTACAGTGGTACATGCACATTGATATTTCAAATGTTGCAATGACAGTGACAATCTGTCATTGAACGTCAGATATTTGAAAATTATAAATGAACAGTAATTCCGGTGACATTGAGTTTGGAGAAAAAATAGAAATTGTATTAATTGTGATTGAAGATTATAAAACGTATCGAGAAGCAGATGAAATATTTAATAACAAACATCCAGATAAAAATGTATACAATACTACAGTAATGAATATTTATTTCATGAAATTAGGGTTGATGGAAATCCATCGATTTCTAGACAATTCGCAAGCCCTTCTTTTTTTTTATTGGCTTAGGCTTATAAGCCATTCACCCACTAACGGTTATAATATTTGCAGAATAAAAGGAGAAAAAGATGAATAATTACAAGCCTTGCTAGAACATCTTTAATATTTTCAACAGACCACAAAATTTAGCTGAACTTGAACATTGCATAAGAGATGAAATGCGCAGGTTTAGCCCGGAAAATTCGGGCAATGAATGAGTTGTTATTAAAAAAAAATCGATGACGTCATAACACAAAAATAAATGATGACTGAAAATCGACTTTCATGGAAAAATGTGTATTTTTATCAAAGAAAATCGACATGAGGATTTTTTCCAAAAATATTTTATTTCGATTTTACTGAATTTATTCCATACTGTACTGCGTGCACTATATATATGAATTAAATGAAAACCAAAGTATTACAAGTTTATTCCATATAACCGTTATTATTTAGAAGAGAAAAACAAATACAGCGATTTTATTGGCAGAATTAATCGAGAAATAACTTTGAAATAATTTAAGTGCATAATGTATTAATAAAATTACATTTCGCACTGGTGCTTGAAATAATTTTAGTTAAGTACATTAAAACAGTGCCAGTGCCTGTTTAATAACACAGTATAATTGTTATGCTTTCGTAAAAAGGGAAACAACAGGTCTATAAAAATCCGAAATAATAAAAAAAAAATAGTAGCCATTTTTTAAAGTTACAGACGATCTAATTTGAAAAAAAAAATGATAACCTTGATGTAAACATTCAATGGCCCAATTGTTTATTATGTAAGTAACTATGAAAATTTATAGGGCTGGCAACCTTGGCTTTTATGTTGCCAGATGTTCCCATTCTTCATCCCTAGTACCTGCGTTCGACCTTCCCTTTAAATTTTAAAAGGAATTCGTTTAAATGAATGCTACACAACTCAAAATCCGTTCCAAACTAACATACGCTGAATAAAACTAACTCATTTTTAATTTATATTACACGTACTTGTTCAATCTAAACGGCAATTATCAAATTCAACTTTTACTTTTAAATGTAACATGGCTCAATTAATTTATATTTATGTTCAGTAACTCCGGAAAATCCTATTCAAACCAACATACAATAAATTAATCTAATTCAAGTATAGCTCATGTGACAGTCTTGTTTATTTAAAAAATATGTAAATAATGTAATCATGTCAAAAGGCTGTTAATAGAGATTATGTATATATAAATTTTAGTAATTATTACATATATTTTATTTGTCCAATACTATTTTTATTTTAAAAATTAAAAACAGACGTGTTCGAGGATTTTATTATTTTTACACACATTATTCAAAGTAATAATATTTATTACTTGATAACAAAATTGATATTTATTATATGTTTTAAGTACATTTAAAAACTAAAATAATTTTGGCTTTTAAATGTGCAGCAATTTTCAGTCGGGTTATGAATTTTTTTAAATGTATTTTTTTCAATGACGCACACTGGAATGCAAAAATTAAAAAATAATATAAAACAGAAGGATAAAATCCTACAAAAGTTCAGTTTACTTCACAAGGCGTCGATCTTTCAATAATAATTTTGGTTTTTGAATGTGCAGCAATTTTAAGTCGTTATGAATTTCTGAAAATGAAGTTTCTTCAATGTCAAACTTTCGAGCGCAAAAAATTAAAAAAATAATGTGAATCGCAAGAAAAAAATTCTACAAAAATTCAAATCACTTTACACGCCGTCGATCTTTCAAAATCATTTTGTCTTTTGAATATTATTATTTTTAAAAAAAGTGTTTGAAATATAATAAAAATTAAATTTAATGTGGTAAAAAATAAATATAGCATCTATAAGAAATAAGAAAGTTTCTGATACGAACGTCTTTGCCTTTCTTAAATATCTCCTCAATTAACTAAGATATAAAGAAACAACGAAAAACAAAAAAAAATGAAGTAATTTTTTTCAATGGATTATTAATCAGCATAAAATTCTGCAAAGGTGCCATAACCTCTATCTCTTCTAATAAGCGGGATCCCCATGGTGAGTCTCGAATTTGAAACACCCTGTATAATATCAAATATTACTGAGAATTAATACACCCATGATGAGGAAAATTATTCTATTTCTTAATTATTTCATTTTCATCTTGTGTTCGATCAACCAGTTTCGACATGCACGGCTTATTATAATTACACCCTTTGTACTAAACAGGTCACTGATTCGAAAAGAAATAACACACATATAGAAATTATTCTCAAATAATAGGATATCAGATGTCTTACTATGTTTATAATATTGGGCAAATTATTCTAAAAGTAAAGAATCAATCATGTTCATCAAATTAAATTTTAAAATTACAAAAAAAAAAAAATTGTGATTAATTTCCATTGAATCTTTCTCTGTCTAACTTTTCTCTATTACGGCACAAGAGGATGCAATTAATACTCTATGTACTATGTACTATGTACTATATCAAGTACAGGTTTAATACCGTAATTTGTGCATTATTAATTATTCCAAGAAAAATCACTTTACTTTTGAAAATCAACACCAATACAAATTTGATTAAATATTATATTGGTATTCATTGTTTATTTTCGGCAATTTAGTTCAACAAATTATCTCAAAGATGTATAGCTCAGATAAAAATAAGTTTACAAAATTAAACGTTACTTGAAATAGTATAATTTAGGCTATTGTTTGACCACCAATTTATAATTTAGTAAATGTTATATTCAGTTTAAAATTGTTCGAAAAACTTATTTTTTATCGTAAGTTATTATTATTGATTGGTATTTATTTCTATATTAATATTTACAAGAAATGTATGAATAAAGTATTATTGAGAAAATGGACGTAATAAAAAATCGAAGATTTATTTCTCTACCATGCGTTACAATGGCCAATGAAATTCAGTTTGAAACCGCAAAAAACTTAAAGAAAGTTATTAATGTAAATAGCAATTTTAAAAATCTATTTTTAAATGTGTATAGAAGTGGATGCCATGCCTCAAATGTTTTTATCTTTCGCAGATGTTAGCATTCGTCACCCCCCCAAGTTAACTACCTGTTTTCGACCGCCCTTTAAATTTTAAAACGAATTCGTGGAATGAATGCGTCACATCCCAATATCCGGTCCAAACTAATACACAATAGCACATAAAAACATTTACACATTAACAGTAAAATATCCATTTATGTAAAGTAATTTAATTAAAAAATCACCGAACTAATAGCAAGGAAGGGATGTAAATCTGGTATGAGAAACTATCATTTTCATCGATTAAATGTCGTTCCCAATAAAATATTTTATGAATTATATATTAAAATCTTTGTTTTGAATAACTCCATGAACTTTTTCTAAGTATAGAGGCGACAATGACACTCCTATTTATATATAGGGTTGCATTAGAACATTTGCATAATGACTATATTTTATTTTATTTACCGAATTCGAAAACGATTTATATACAAGTTCTTTGGAATTTAATAATGCATTTAGTGATGATGTTGGATATTTGTTGCCACTTATTATTTTGTTGCTGTGACAACGCATTGTTTGTTTTATTTTTTAAACGAAATGACTCAAAAAATTTCTAATAATACAATTTCAAAAAATAGGATCAGAGAAAAATCTTTAAAGAGTAAAAAAGTGTATTGTTATAGCAACAAAGTATTCAACTTTAGTTCAATGCATTTTTGAATCTGGAAATTTAATTTAAAAAAATTAATTATAAAATTATGCGATGTATTTTAGACACGCTACCACTTATTTTTCGTCAAATTTACTTGAAAAATGCCTTAGGCAACCCTAGAAAAAATAGTATTGCATCGTAGTTACAAATGCTCTATCTAAAAAATACACAACAAGGTCGGTTGTTTTTTGAAACTAATAATAGTTTGCCATTCAAATAAAAAAATGAAATGAAAAATGTCCTGAAAATGTCTCTCATATAAACTTTATAAATTTACTAAAAATTAATTGATGTAACTTCCGGTAAAACCAAAAGTGCAACTGGTTTTTGGATGACCACTAAACTAAAAAAAAATCGAAAATATGACACCTACTTCTGGAGTATTTCTGAACACTCATTGGTTTTGATGCAAAATCAGAGTTAAATACCAAAAATTTCGAATTTTATATATTAGTGTCTTATTTTAATTAAAACTATTCATTAGAATTGATTCAGAAGATTTACAACATTTTATATCCGAAGTTTTGAACCAATGAAACTATGTCAGCATATTATTATAAAGTAAAATTTTATTATTTAAATTGAAAATAAATCACAAAAGTACAAATATTATTTTCTACAATCGTCAGAAAAAAAGTGTATTGACGCATCGCTAAATTCTCAATATTTAGGTATAGTATTCTAATTTTAACAAAAATATTGTTTGTATTTCGTGTTTGATGATTATTGGCGCATTCGAATGACATTCTCATGCGAAACAATAAAAACACAAATTTTGCGCACTTACGTACAAAAATAACTATTATTACGATAGAAAAAATTGTGAATGATCCACGCATTAAAAGTGCCTTTATTTTTATTTCGTAGCGTTGCGAACTGCTGGTTCGCCGTCGTTGTGCAAATTCCCTACTCACAAAATGAAAAGTAATTCTTTGAATGCTTGTCATAAATTATTTTCTGAATATGTACATCGATAATATAAAAACAAATTTTAGTTAAATAACCATACATTTAAGGGTTAAAGATGTTCAAAAGGTAGAATGCATTGAATTATTGTAGGTTGCTGGCAGCGGCAACGTTGCTTTTCACACACTGGTAGGTTATGCAATACTTGTGGCAACCCATTCTTACACACGGTATGTTTCCCTACACTTGTGGCACCCTGGATACACACTTCACGTTTCCCAATACTTGTGGCACGGTTGCCACAATTGTTTTTTTGCAATAACTTTGTTTATATGGAGGGTAAAACAAAATGAATCACATATTCAGAAATAGCGCGAAAAAGCGCAGCGAAAGGGCAGCATCTAAACGAAAGCGCCACAATTGAGGATATTTCATGGGTTGCCACAAGCATTGCGGGACGTGTATGTGTGTGTGTGTGTGTGTGTCTGTGTGTGTATGTGTGGCTGTGTGCGTGCGTGTGTGTGTCTGTCTGTGTGCGCTGTATCTCAAAAACTAACAGAGCAATTGATATGAAACTTTGAACATACGTCTTATTTGATAATCCAAAGAACTGAAAAGCTTTTGGTATAATTTCGTACACCGGAAGTGTGCGTTTACCTTAACTGTTTTTTGTTTTTTGCCAATATTTTCTTAAATATGAAAAATATCACAAAAACATTTAAACAAACACCGAAGACAACAAAGAAGTGAACATCTTTTGCTTGAAAATATTTTTCATAAAATCATTGCTATTCGAGAAAAAAAATTATTATTTTTTTTAAATTTTTGGTTTATAATCATGAAACGATAATAGTTACAGCAAATTTATGTGAATAATAATTGTAGAGAATACCAAAATGAACAACTTCTAAAGAATAAGTTTTTTTCGAAATCTCGTTAGTTTTTGAGCAAACCGAGTTTTTGAATTTGAAGTATAATTTTTCCATCTTTCATGATTTTGAGGTTCTAAACGTCAGTTTCATCCGAGTTTACACAACGCTCGATGTACATTTAAAATATGATTTTAATTGAAAATAAACCATGAAAACGTAAATATAAATGATACCATCAAGTCGGAGAAAGTAACATGATGGCCACATCACCATTTTTTTCAGAAATTGTTGAAATGGCATCTAGGGACCCCAAAACGGATATTTCCGTAAAAAAAATTTTGAAAAAAAAATCACGATCACAATACTTTCTCGTACTTCGTAATGTAGAACGTAAAAAATAAGGCGAAAATGCAGTGAAGAGATTGGTAAAAGAGATCGAAAACACTGGACGAAATATAACTTGCGACAATTGTTTTATTTCATATTCACTTGCAAATAATACAATAGTTTATTGGTGCCAACAACTTTACAGCTTTACACAAGTCAATATAGGTAAATAGAACCATAGTATACATTTAAATAATTACTAAAGTCCAATTAACATGCAGTTGAATTAATTAAATTAGGGAAGGTATCACTACGCTAAAATTAAAGATAAAATTAAATGTAAAATTTATATAATACAAACACAGAGCTAAAATGAAGTTTAAAATATAGATGTATAATTTAGATAAAAACTGAGTGTATTGAGACATTACGTACATATTAAAATATAAGTGTATAATTTAGATAAAAACCAGTGTATTTGAGACATTACGACATATTAAAATATAATTGTATAATTTGGATAAAAAAACAGTGTATTTGAGACATTACGAACATATTAAAATATAAATGTATAATTTAGATAAAAACAGAGTATTTGAGACATTACTACAAATTAAAATAGACCTATTGAAATAAATCCAACAGCGACTCCCAGCTTTTAATCATTAAAACTGTTTAGGAATTCATCATAAGAATAAAAAGCATTTTTTACCAGATAATTCTTACACCATCTCTTAAATTTCTGAAATTGTAGTTGTTGAATTTCTGAAGGTAAAATATTAAAGAATTTGACACAGTAATAACGGGTCCCAGTTTTGCTCTTTGATAACCGAAAACGCTGAAATCTTATATCGTTTTTGGTTCGTGTCTCATGGTTGTGAAAATCTTTGTTAAGTGTAAATTCGTTTGGGTTGCATTTGATATACATAAGGCACTTCAGTATAAATATACATGGAACTGTGAGAACGTTCCATATTTTATATGCCTCCCGGCATTCTTCCCTGAATTTAAGGTCACCCAGCACACGTATAGCCCGTCTTTGAATACGGAAGACATCACTCATTATTGGAGAGTGGCCCCGTAAGATTATTCTATATAATATCTGGGTATTTATATGTGAGAAGTAGACGTTAACTAGCATATGGGAACCGATAGATAGCGATAGATTTCGCAATAGATACACATTTTTTGATAGTTTCTTTTCTAATTCAAGTCCGTGGGCATGCCAAGTTAAATGAGAATCTATAGTAAGCCCAAGGAATTTACTTGACGATCTTAGGGATACTGCATCAGATTTTAGTGAGAAAGTCAGTTCTACCGTTTTGTTGTTGTTTAATTTTAATTTGTTGCAGTTGAACCATTCGGTTGCGGTTTCCATATGGTCTAGTAGTCGTTTACTAATGATTTCAGTGGAATTTCCCCTCAAAGACACGCTGGTATCGTCTGCATAGAGAACCATAGAGGCAGTTTGTATTTGGGCTGGGAGGTCGTTTATGTATAACAAAAATAACAGAGGTCCTAGTAGTGACCCTTGAGCGACTCCATGTGAGATTTCGCGTTCACCAGAGGTCTCGCCGTTGAATGAAACGCTCTGTATGCGGTTGCCCAAATATGACATTAATAGTCTGCAGCTGGCCGGGCCAAAATTGTAGAAATAAAGTTTTCTAAGCAATATGGTATGATTGACACAATCTAAAGCTTTGCTTAGATCTAGTAAATTACTCATAACAATTTCCTGGTTTTCAAAGGCATCAATTATGTAGCTTATAAATTTATGTATTGCCATAGTCGTTGATTTGCCATGTCTGAACCCAAATTGAGAGTCATTGAGCAAGGAAGTTGACTCTAGGTATTGAATTATCTGTTCAGACATAATTGATTCAGCAATTTTTGAGAGAACCGGAAGTATGGAGATGGGTCGATAATCGTTTGTGTTATTTTTGTCGCCCTTTTTGAAAATCGGTACACATTTTGCTACTTTTAACGCATCTGGAAAAATGCACGTTCTTATGCAACGATTGATTAAGTTTGTTATTGGAACAATCAGGGTATCAATTGCTATTAGAATAATTCCAATGTTTAAATCATATACATCTTTACTTGATTTTTTTTTCAGTTTCAAAATTGTATCTCGAACTTTTGTACATGATACTTCTTGGAAGGCGAAATAATGATTAGTCTTATAATTAGAACATAACATCATTTGAATGGGATCCTGGTTACATTCAGGTATGGACTCAATTACAGTGTGAGCTACATTCGAGAAAAACTCGTTAAATTCATTGGCTGATATCTTTATATCATCCTGTAGGTCGACTTTATGTGGCATTTTTGAATTTATTAAGTTCCAGAGCGCTTTGGAGCGGTTGGATGATGAGGTTACGAAATTTTCATTTGCTTTTTTTTGTTCTTCAATTATACGTTTTTTATACTGCTTACTAAATTTGTTGAATTGCAGTTTGGTTTGTTCCGTTTTATATATATATTGTTAGTATCTCTAAGTAAGTGTAGTTTATTCCTCATTTCCTTTAATTCAGATCCGAACCAGTTAATATCTAGTTTATTTATATTAATATTTTTTATTTTTTTTGGAAACGCAATGTTTAAAGCACTTGTTATTTTTTCTATTAACAAAATCCAAGCTGAATTTAAGTCTAAGGACTTACACATTACATCCAACCACTCATAGCTATCGAGAACATTAAAAAAATCAATTTTACCTGATTGGGTGATAGGACGGACCATTCTCACTTTCATTTTCTCTGTGTGCTCAATAGCAATGCAGATTCCTAGATGGTCTGAGACACCTATATTTACTATCTCAACGCAGTTAGTATTAGTTTCGTTGTATGCATTTGTAAATATATTATCTATACAATTTGACTGCCTTGTGGGCTGAGTTGTTACTTTATAAAGGCCGTAGCTAGTGAACAGATTAGATAGTTGTTCTGCTTTTCTATCATTGCCATTGAAGCACACATTAAAATCCCCACACACATATATTGAGTGGGTATATTTAGTAATGCGGTCAAGCATTATCCCTACAGCATCTAAAAAGTCTGAATAATTTCCACTTGGAGGCCTATATATAGCTATAATTATAATTGGCTTTGTCCCGTAAAGAACTAATCCGGACATTTCGCATATCATTTCAGTTGATACTTGAGAGAGGAAACTCAAAGTGGAATATTCAAAGCCATTTTTGACCATTATAAGGGAGCCACCGTGTTTCGAAGTGTGTCTGCTATAGCAAGATCCAATATGGAAATCATTTATAGTATACACACTTCTCTCGCAGGGTATCAGCCAATGCTCGGTTAATGCAATAACTATTATGTTCTTATCAATCGTATAAGCTTCTAGATCATCTAGTTTATTACGTAAACACTAGATGTTAATATAAAATAATAATGGCGGACATTGAATTTCCCTTACTTTTTCTTTACTTCTTCCGGCATTTTTGTTGGTATACCTGGCCGCTTCTTGAATAAAAAACGCCTGACGGAAACTCCTCTTGGCCAAATTGATGGGTCCTCAACAAGTTCCAATTTTTCGAATGGAATAGTGATCTTGAAAGAAGCGTATTCTTCTGGGGGCGTGAATTCAATTTATCACATTCGATAGCCATAATATCGTATTTTTTCAGGTGCGTAAGGATGTCCTCGGATGTTGTGTCGGGGTGCGAGCGATATATATGCAAGTGAGCACGTTTTTGAATTCCCTTAAAATTTGACTGGGATTCAGACTCACCCACTATTTTCTTTCTTCTTTGAGTCGATTTACGTTGAACTACGGACCAATCTTCTTTGCTTACTGATGGGATAGATTTTGGTTCTACAATAATAACAGATTTGTTATTAATTGGCAATTTAGTGCTATTGCCATTATTCTGCACGTCCACAATCGTGTCCACTTGACTGTGTATTGGGTTGCGTATATTAGTTTGTTGTTGTTTCTTCCGTTCATCTCTATGTATTTGGGGATTTGCGGGAAAAACATCTTCACTAACCTCTTCTTCAATAATTTGTTGCATTTCTAGTTTGTTTCTTAATTCGGCGTTGGCTATTTTAAGATGTTTAACAAGTTCCTTCAAATATAGGTAGGCATCTAATTTGAAATCAATGGGTGATGTGGATGGCGGCTCCTCCGTCTCGATTTTGTCGATTGGATTTGAGGTTATTCCTCCACAGCAATTTATTTCACCGTTTTCTGATACGTGCATACCGCATATTTTCACAACACAGTTTGCGTGATAATTATTCTCGCACACTCCACACGACACATATTTTTTTACTGCCACAGAGCACTGGTTACAAATAATTTCATCGGTTACTGATTTAGTTAACGGTCTAGGCGCCATGTTCGCTTTATATAGTCTATGTTCACCGTGACTGAAATTATTAACTATCAAAAAAATTAAGCATTGTAGGAACAATCTTAAAAAATAAACCGCACTTGCCCAGTTATTTGACGAATCCCAAGAACCGTGAAATCCTTTCCACATTATTTGGTTTTCAAAGCGATAAAGTGATAATTTCATACTGTCCAAAAAGAGGTAAAGTTGTACATATAATAACAAGAAAATCGATAACGGACCCAAAAAGAAACCTGAAATAATTCTGGACTATAAAAAAACTAAAGCTGGGGTCGACATTATGGATCAAATGACAAGGACATATAGCATAAAAAGGATGTCTAGAAGATGGCCTTTGGCCGTTTTTTACAATATGATCGATATAAGCATCATGAATGCATACATTGTGTGGTCATCTCTCAATGGAAATTGTGGCAAAAAGTTACGTAAAAGAAGAAATTTTATTATAGAATTGGGAAAATAGCTAGCGCAATATAATGAAAAATTTGAAGAACCGATACCAAGCATGAGCACCTCTGAAAAAGAAAAGACGGTACGGCTTATGCATTGCTAAAAAAGATCGAAAAACTAAAATCTATCATGCTATAAATGTAATGCAAAATATATGCGGAGAACATTCTGTAACATTATGTAAAAACTGTTTAAATATAACTAAAATATACAATATGAAAATTTTATAATATGGAAAAACACCATTGAAGACACATGGGTCCAATGGACCCGAGCGGTAGTTATTTTTTATGCGTTAGACAGAGGGTTGAAGGTAACTTGAGTATCAGCTCTCCTTGTTACATTAAGGAATATTAACAGCGCAAATAGTGTTTGCTGCTAAGTGAAAGCTAAATGGCATCGAAATCGTTATACGGGAGGACATTATACACTGTGTTCATAAAGTAAGGAATCACTTCGATTAAAATTCAGGGCATTTTCTTTCAGAAAAATGCTCGGACACGTGTATTATTTTTTTTAACGCGCATTTTTTGAGATAAAATTCAAATGTACTGGGTGTCCCAAAATTGAGATACGACCCCTTATGGTGGTTACGGGGTCGCCGGAGATGGAAAGGGTTCCAGATAGTCGTCTTCACGTTAGAATGCTTCTATTCAGATGCACTTACATTTGGTTACAATGTTTGGACTGGCGGAACCCGATGTATTCGATTCCCCGCCGGGGAGATACGCCAGTCCAAACATTGTAACCAAATGTAAGTGCATCTCAATAAAAGCATTCTATCGTGAAGACGACTATCTGGAACCCTTTCCAACTCCGGCGACCCCGTAACTACCATATGGCGACCGTGACCGAAGTTGCATAGCGGATGCAAGGGAGGATACTGCACCATTCCATCTACACCCTTATATGGCATAAAAGTAACTGTCAAAAAGAAGATATGGGATTGACGCAGACGAAAGAAGTGGAAGAGACGGGAGAAACCGTAAACAACCAGTGAATTTCCATAATCAAGAGCTCCTAATCTTGATGTATATCTCGTGGGCTAATTGAACAATCCGGCTTATTGCAAAGAGCGCCGTCATTTTGCAATGCGCCGGGCTAATTGGAAAATTATCTAGCACTTTTTAATAAGCCTGATATTTTTACTTTCTCCGTTACGAAGTACGAGAAAGTATTGTGATCGTGATTTTTTTTCAAAAAATTTTTTTTACGGAAATATCCGTTTTGGGGTCCCTAGATGCCATTTCAACAATTTCTGGAAAACAAATTTTTGTGTCTCTGTGTGTGTGTGTGTGTGTGTGTGTGTGTCTGTGTGTGTGTGTGTGTGTGTGTGTGTGTGTGTGTGTGTGTGTTTGTGTGTGTGTGTGTGTCTGCTGTGTGCGCTGTATCTCAAAAACTAATAGAGCAATTGATATGAAACTTTGAACATACGTCTTATTTGATAATACAAAGAACTGAAAAGCTTTTGGTAAAATTTCGTACATCGGAAGTGGGTGTTTACCTTAACTGTTTTTTGTTTTTTGCCAATATTTTCTTAAATATGAAAAATATCAAAAAAACATTTAAACAAACATCAAAGACAACAAAGAAATGAACATCTTTTGCTTGAAAATATTTTTCATAAAATCATTGCTATTCGAGAAAAAAATGTATTATTTTTTTTTAATTTTTGGTCTATAATTATGAAACGATAATAGTTACAGCAAATTTATGTGAATAATAATTGTAGAGAATGAAAAAATGAACAACTTCTAAAGAATAAGTTTTTTTCGAAATCTTGTTAGTTTTTGAGTAAACCGAGTTTTTGAATTTGAAGTATAATTTTTCCATATTTCATGATTTTGACGTTTTAAACGTCAGTTTCATCCGAGTTTACGCAACGCTCGATGTACATTTAAAATATGATTTCAATTGAAAATAAACCCATGAAAACGTAAATATAAAGTCGGAGAAAGTAACATGATGGCCACATCACCATTTTTTAGGCTTATTGCAATGAGCCTATGCACCTTTAGGCTAGTTAAAAAATGTGGAATTATTTACTCAAATAGCCTGGTTTCATGCGGGCTTATTGCAATAAGCATTATCTAACGCCGGGGTATTGGAAACAACACGATACGGCTGAGACTTCACAAGCTTGTACGGTCTCAACAACACCGTAATATTGTTGTACGACCAATCACTACAACAGATTTTAATCTTCGAAGTCAAGTTGATTGGGTCGATCAACTCCCTGTGGAGAATACAACTGGTTAATTAACTACCAAGATCATTCAACAAAATTTTGTCTTCTTCGCCCTTTGAAAACAAAATGTGCTGCTGAAGTTGCATTAGAGTTGCTGAAATTTTTTTTAGACTTCATATCTTGCAGAGCGATAATAGGAGTGAATTTACAGCTGGCGTAATCAAAGAACTTTCAGCTGTGTGGCCTGATTGCAAAATAGTACACGGAAGACCACGCCATCCACAATCACAAAGGAGCGTAGAGCGCTGTAACCAGGATATTGAAAATATGTTGCGTGCTTGGATGGATGACAATGGAATTATAGATTGGGTAATAGGGCGTCGTTTTGTTCAGTGGCAAAAAAACTCATTAAAACACAATCATAGGACGAAGTCCATACACAGCTCTTTTTGGAAAAAATTAATTCCGAAGAAGATTTGAAACGGTTTAGAGATGGCGGCAAGGAAGGCGATATCACAGAGGAAGAATAAAACATCATCTATATCAAGATGCACACAACTTGTTGCCAAGGCACTGCCTCAATATCTAAGGGGAATAAAGCCGATTATCAATGTGACATTTGCAGCAGGCAAGAAAAAATACTGAAAGAGCGTGAAAAGGCACACGAAGGCCAAGAGAGAGCAGCAGAGAACATGATCGAAACTTCTGCCAAAAAACTAAAATCAGTTGCAGTTGGAGACTTCATTTTGTTAAATGTCCCGAAAGTAGACCGCGGCCCTTTAGACTGTCGAATTTTAATTGGGAAAATTGAAAATAATGTTTACCAGACAGGAACAAAAAGTGGCATTATTAAAACATGGTTTTCTTGATGTTACTTCCAAATTTGCTGTGCTCAAATCGTTGAAGACATCCAAGAAAAATATATATCTGTTCGTGAAGCTGTAGCGAATGTATCGAAGTTTGGGGGCCAAGGATATAGCAGCTGCAAGTGCTCATTGTCAAAGATGCAGTACCAAACAAAAAAGTGTGTATGTAAGAAAGAAAAGCAACTTTGCTCATAAGAGTTCACCATGTGGAAATAAATGAAAAAAGATAAAGTTGACAATTGCAGTTTATTGATAATCATAAGAAATATATTTGAAGCCTAGAAGTTTAAATAAAGATTATTTTTGTGCAGTGTATAAGTGACCTCTTTCTTACCTATATAACTGATAACTGGTAGTTTCAACGGCTTGGGATGACTCAAACGCGCCGTAGTTTTCAATAAGCCTTCATGAGATAAGACTTATTGCATTAAGCCCGGATAAAATCAGGCTGTTCGAACAAATAATTGCTCATTAAGTAAATAATGATTTTTCCTTATTCATTTCAATGTTTCGATGAAACCGTGTTATCATTTGCTAGAAATAAAAAAGTAGTAGTACTTTTTTAAACGCCATTTCTTCGAAAACAGCTAAATATCAACAAGGGGTATGCTACATGCAAAATACTCAGAATTTTACGTAGAATCCATAAATGCAACAAAAAATAGGGGTTCACATTTGAAAATTTCAACTTAGGGGTCTTATCTCAATTTTGGGACACCCTGTACATTTGAATTTTATCTAAAAAAATCCGCGTTAAAAAAAATACATTTTTCCGAGCATTTTTCTAAAAAAAACCCGGAATTTTAATCGAATTGATTCCTTACTTTATGTATACAGTGTATAAGTAAAAATGTGTTAATGTTCAACTGTAAGAAAATAGAAACTTTGGCTGTTTATTTTAAGATCAAAATAGCGTACATTTGGTACTGGTCCATAATGATAAAGTAAATTGGACTCTTATGTCAGTGTCAGAAATGACAGATTTTAAATTTGGCTAGAACACTAATAAATGCAATACAAATTACTAATGAAAAAGAGAGATCAACTGTGGAAGTGGTTTACAGCGATAGTACATACTATTATTCATTATATAATACTTACTTCTCAAGAAGATTGCAAGGTGTGGACGTTTATTGTGTGACATATATTATGTATCGTGATAGGATCGTCATCATCCATTTTATGTGAAATTTACAATAAATTAAATTAGCGTGGCAGCAGATGCACACTATGATTAAAATATATGTACATAAATTGATTCAGTTTTTATTTAAAAAGTATTCAAAAAATGATAAAAGCAGTCGAACTTAAAACTTTGTATATAACTCGTCCACAATAGCACTTCAAGGACTCGCCTCTATTATTGGCCTCTCTCGCTTCGCTCGCCCGGCCATAAAACGTCTCGTCCAAGAAAGTGCTATTTTATGGACTTGTTACATAAATAGCTATTACTAACTATGGTGCCGTGGATATTAAATCTTATGACGGGTTCAAACGTATATTTAATATGTTAGATCTCGATAATAGAAAATGTACTTAAATATTTGCGAAACCCATTTCCGAAAACCAGGTGCCGAAGTCTATACAGGATGATTCAGTTTGGTGGTCCACCCCTTCTAACTTTTTTATTTTAAGAGTAAAGTATAAAAATCCACAAATATTTGTAAACAGCAGGAACAACACCATTTAATGGTGTCACTGAATCCATAATATGATGACAACAGTCAAGCTAGCGATATTCAACTTTGTTTTTAATGACATCACTTCTATTTTCAGGTCAATTCGGATAGAGCGCACTTTTCTGCAACCGGAAATCCATCACAACCATGTACTTAGATAAGAAAGAATAAAATAATAAAATATCCAAATTAATTATAATAATAATAATAATATATTTACAGTAATAAGGTTACAATATCAAAGTACAAAACATATAGACATATATAATTATACTTAAAAACAAACATTCGTGTAAATTCATTAGAGTAGTTTTAACATACCGGGTGACCCAGGGATCTGTAAAAGCCCCATAACTTATTTGCTATTTGAGGTATCGACTTCTAGTTTTATTGAACTGGTACCCACACTTATTCTACATATTCTAAAATTATATATGTTTTTGTACAGGGTGTCCCAGTATACATTACAGAACAAAGTTATGTTTTTTTAAATGAAACACCCTATATTTTATACTTTATTTTCAACCCTCTTAAGAAGCTGATAAAAATAGTATAAGATAGTATGGGTCTATTATGGACGGTTGGTTAGTTATGGGCAAATTTGTGGCAAAAACATGTACACATCAAAAACATTGCAGAAGTGTTCCTAGCAAAGATAGCATCATTATTTATACACTAGAAAATTTCCCACATCATAAAAAATAATACCCATTGGCTTTGGTTCTCTTTTATTCATAGTGCTATACAGGGTGTCAACATACGCAAAACAATGGATAACATTTTTTTTTCAAATGGAACACCCTATATAAGTTGCCACCAATCTATGACATTTTTAATAAGCTTTCCAATGATATACAGTTTGTATAACAAAATATTAAGGATTCTTGAGATTTATCAATAAAAACATATTTATTTTGCCACCTTCTGCTGATTTTTGAATTTTCAGCCAAAACTATGCATTTTCAGGAAAAATTATAAGAAAACAAAGTTGTAGAGCGAACAATTTCCGATCGATATAGGTCTTTCAACTTTTAGGATAATGCGTGCATTGCCCGCCAGAGCGCGCAAAATCGTGACCGTATATGCATTTTAGCGTTTTCTTTTCAAATTTTTTATTAATATATTGCACTATACTTTATTTTCCGCACCCTCTAGCGGAAAAATGGGAAACTATAGGGAAATTAAAATGGCCCTTATCGGTTGAAAATGTTCCGCTCTACAACTCTTAATAGAAGCAATTTTTGCCAAAAATGCATAGTTTTCCCTGAAAATGCAAATTAAAAATGTATATATCAATTTTTGCGTTTTTCAATGTTTTTTTGCATTTTTAGCGAAAACTATGCATTTTGGGCAAAAATTTCTTCCTTTAAGAGTTGTAGAGCGGATTATTTTCAATCGATGTAGGTCATTTGAATAATTCTATAATTACCCGTTTTTCTGCTAGAGGACGTGGAAAATAAAGTATAGTGCAATTAATTAACAAAAAATTTGAGAAAAACGCTAAAATGCATATACGGTCTCGATTTTGCGCACTCTGGCGGGCAATGCACGCATTATTGGAAAAGTCGAAAGATCCCCATACCGATCTAAAATTTTCCGCTCTACAACTTTGGTTTCCTATTATTTTTTCAGAAAATGCATAGTTTTAGCTGAAAATACAAAAATGAGCAGGAGGTGACAACAGAAAAATGTTTTTATGGATAAATCTCAAGAATCCTTAATATTTCATTATACAAATTGTACATCATTGGAAAGCTTATTAAAAATTTCATGCATTGGTGGCAACATATATAGGGTGTTCCAAAACAAAAAAGAACCAAAGCCGATTTGTATTATTCCTCATGATGTGAAAAATTCTTTAATGTATAAAAAAACATGCTAGCAGTGCTAGGAGCGCTTCTGCAACTTTTTCAATGTGCCCTTGTTTTTGCCACAAATTTGCCCATAACTAACCAATCGTCCATAATAGACCCATACTATCTTATACTGTTTGTATCAGCTTCTCAAGAGGGTTGAAAATAAAGTATAAAATATAGGGTGTTCCATTTAAAAAAACATAACTTTGTTCTGTTATATATATATTGGGACACCCTGTACAAAAACATACATATTTTTAAAATATGTAGAAAAAGTGTTGGTAAAAGCTCAAGAAAACTGGAAGTCGATATCTCAAACAGCAAATAAGTTATGGGGCTTTTAGAGATCCCTGGGCCACAGTATATGGTGGAGTTTCGAAGTATTTGAAAATCAACGGGACAACCCGGAAACTTGTTCGTATAGATAAAAAACTAATAACTGTAAATTTTGAGCCATATTGAACATTGCGTAACCGGGCCCTAGCCCTCTAAAATTTGAAAAAGTCGGTTTTTTATATTTTTTTAAATTTTGATCCCCCCTAAAATTAAACAGTCCACACTAATGGTGAAATTATATATTGTGTCAATAGAGGAGGTTAATACGAATCCAAAATGAATTTATTTGTTGAAATTGGACTGAAATTGATGGAGTTATGATTTTTTAGTTACATCATACTTGTATTTTTCGATATTTCGTGTTTTTCAGATATTAAAAATTAATGCATTTTCATTAAAATCTCTTATGATACTCTTCAAAGTTTAATAATAAAAATTTCTTTTGTTCCTTGTCATTGGTTAAAAGAGTATTACATTCTTCGATTAATTTGACTTTTCATTCTAAAATGTCATTCATAACAAGAATTTTGTTAAGAATCTCACTGCCGGCAATATAATCCTGACATTGGGACCAAATGGTGGGTTTAAATTTCACTTATAAATAATATGTAATAATAATTAAATCGTTTACATTGTCGCCTAATCCTTCAGCTACTGTAATCAGAAGATGAAAGGCATTTATATCACTTATTTTACACTTGTCTTAAACAGATGAGATCCTTTTATTGATAAATGCAATTTTTCCTCGTTGTGGTTGCGGTTCTATGTCCTGATCCAGATCTGAGGTAGGATTAATATTCAAATCAGCTGGACTGTTATTACCATTTTCGCTTGAATCGCTGGCTTCTTGTTTCCATTGAGATAGAAGTGGACGAGACTGCCATTTCTTGATCAGATTTTCTCTTCCTTCTCTACTTCTAACCGCTTCAAACCTCACTTTCCACTTGTACTGCAAAACTTTCAATGCCATTGATTGATCCTGATCTTCCATTCTCTTTCTGCATTAATAGAAATGGTATGTCTTCTTCAATTGTCATTGTTTGCAATGCATTTTCAGAAGCAAAATCGAACAAATTATTGAAACTTTTAACAAATTATTTTTCTTTATTTATATGTGCTGCAGTTTCTCGAGAAGAGTGCTTATTAAGATTTTGCCATTCTTTACGCAATAACTACATTTTATCGATGCGGCATTGTTTGTTTTGAATCGGAATATGAGCCTTTGATCAACAGACAATTCTACCATAACTAGCGTTTCACTGAAGCGTAAATTCAATTTAAGAACTCGCTGATTGGAGAAAAACAATAACATAATAATAACACTTGCTTCCTAGATGGTAGTTTTGAGCAATGTATTTGACTATGCGGTGTTCTGATCAAATAAATTCCACTCATTTTGAAAGCAACTTTATTATATCATTACAAAATGTCGCCGAAAACATCAAACCAGATTAACTAGGTATTAATCTGCGCCACAGGCCACAAAAAAATTACTCACTCCATTACGAACGCACGGATTCTCTCTTGCGAGCTGTGGCGCAGATTAAAACCTCAGCATCAAACTAATATTACCAAATATCAAAAGATAAATAAAAGGAAGGGGTTACCAATTCAAGTGAAGCGTCTGATTCGCTTAGTCACGGCTTTCTTATAATGTAATTCAATTTCAATTTCAATGAATAGAGGGGCATTAAAAATTCATAACTTCGTCAATTTTAGTCCAATTTCAACAAATAAACACTTTTTGGATACATATTAACGTTCTTTATCCACTAAATATATATTTTGAGCATTAGGGTAGACCGTTTAATATTACGATGAACCAAAATAAAAAAATAAATAAAAAACCGACTTTTTCAAATTTCAGAGAGCTAGGGCCCGGTTACGCAATGTTCAATATGGCACAAAATTTACAGTTATTAGTTTTTTATCTATACGAACAATGTTCCGGGTTGTCCCGTTGATTTTCACATACTTCGAAAATAAGAACCACTCTAAAATACATACAGGGTCTGAGCCACCCTGAATAACTTTGCATCTGAAGTAGTTACGGTTTCAGGAAAAAATAAGTCAATTTTGTTTTCGAGGGGGAACTTAAAAAACACCGTTTTTAGAATTTGATCTTTCACCCCCTCACCCCCAGCCACCCCATCTTTATAATTTCAAATGGCACCTCCTATGTGCGATACCTCATTTTAAAGGGCATACAAAATACTATCCAGCAAAGTAAAAATAATTGAAATTGGTTCATTTATTTTAGAGAGAGAGGGTATTTATTTCAAAATAACCCACCCTGAATAACCCTTGTTTTGAAGTAGTCACGGTTACAGGAAAAAAATTGTCAATCTTGTTTTTGAGGAAGGACTTGAAAACACTGTTTTTAGAATTTTATCTTGCACCCCCTCACCCCCAGCCATCCCATCTTTATAATTTCAAATGGCATCCCCTTTTATGCGACACCTCATTTTAAAGGGCATACAAAATACTGTCCAGCAAATAAAAATGAATTTAAATCAGTTCATTTATTTCAGAGATATTAATTTCAAAATCTGCCACACCAAAGATTGTCTGGCTGGGGGTGAAAGAAAAAAATGTGTTTTTCAAGTTCCCCCCTCTAAAATAAAATTGACGCATTTTTGCTTAAAACCGTAACTACTTCAGATCCAAAGTTATTCAGGGTGGCTTGTTTTAAAACAAAGACCATCTCTCTCTAAAACAAATTAACTGATTACAAATATTTTTCATTTGCTGGATGGATAATATTTTGCCTGGCCTTTAAAATGAGGTATCGCACAATAGGGAGTGCGATTATATATTTTAAAGTTGGGATGGTTGGGGTGAGGGGGTGAAAGATAGAATTCTAAGAATAGTGTTTTCCAAGTTCCCCCTCAAAAACAAAATTGACGTTTTCTTTTTTAAAACCATGACTACTTCAGAACCAGAGTTATTCAGGGTGGCGTATTTTTAAATGAATACCCTCTCTCTCTAAAACCAATGAACTGATTCCAATTATTTTTGCATTTCTGGATAGTATTTTTTAAGCTCTTTAAAATAAGGTATCGCACAATAGGGGGTACTATTTGATATTATAAAGATGGGGTGGCTGGGGGTAAGGGGCTAAAAGATAAAATTCCTAAAACAGTGTTTTCAAGTTCCACATCAAAAACAAAATTGACAAAGTATTTCCTGTAACCGTGACTACTTCAGAACCAGGGTAAGTAAGGGTGGCTTATTTTAAAATGAATACTCTCTCTCTCTCTAAAACAAATGAACCGATTTCAATTATTTTTACTTTGTTGGATAGTATTTTTTATGCCCTTTAAAATGAGGTATCGCACAATAGGGGGTGCCATTTGAAATTATAAAGATGGGGTGGCTGAGGGTGAGGGGGTGAAAGATAAAATTCTAAAAACAGTGTTTTTAAGTTCCTCCTCGAAAACAAAATTGACTTATTTTTTCTTAAAACCATAACTACTTCAGATCCAAAGTTATTCAGGGTGGCTCCTTTTGAAATGAAGACCCTGTATAGTATACTTACAGAAGAATTTGAAATACTTTTACTTGAGACGAATTAATACATTATTACATGTATACTAACGTTCACAATTTAATAGCTTACTTTTCGATAAATAGGAAAGAAATGATGTAGATGCAAAAATTAACCCAGATATTACCAAAACATTTTTTTCTTAAAATTTTTTTTCTTGTTATTTTCGTCTTTATTGGGCATAACTAAAAAAACATTTAAATTTGTCATTTTTTATTTCAAGGCCCCCTTCATACGAAAAAAGAGTCCTTTTAAAAAGACGCTGGTAATATAGGCGAACAAAATAATCCTAAATTTAAAATGAAAACTAATCGTAAATCCTAGAACTAATAGGTACTAACTAGAAAATATATTTTACAATGTATGGTAGGAATAGAAACATGTTTTTGGGTGTAACGTCACTTACTGCATATGAAGTTGCATTTTTTGTGGCAAACAAAACAACGCGTTTGGTTTTCTTGATAGATAATGAGGTGATCAAGACGGTCATAGCGAGAATGTTCATGAATGTTTTTAGATTGCCGGCTTGGCCCTCTTTTATTTGTTTTCTTATTTGTTTCTAATAAAGCGAGAGCTATTGATTGCCTAAATCGCAAATGATCTTTTTTTCCCCCACCTAGTCTGTAGATTTGCCAAGCATTTTGGACACACATGTCAAGACATTGGCAAATGAGGGAAAAATACCATATTTTTCCTCTTATTGAAGTCCTGTAGAGGCTAATATTTTGGTCAGCATGGTCCACGCCCTCCATATTTTCATTATATTTTGTTGCTAAGCTAGGTTGAGTCACAAAAATATGTTTTTTCTCCTTTTGAGAAAATCTCTTGACCTCATTAAGAGGATATACTTTACTACGATTAGAAGCGACAGTTACAACATTATTATCATGCCATTTGCATAAAACAATATTATCCTCCTCAGAAGTAACACACTCAAAAGTCCCTAGTTTTTGTTTTTTTAGAACCGAGGAATGAGAGGGTGGGCATTGTTTTCCTAAATTATGTTCCCTGATAGTGGCAGTGGCTTTGAAACCTGATGATTTTAGCTTTTCTAATAATTTCAGAGTCGTAAAAAAATTGTCAAAATATAAATGAAAGTTAGTATCCGGATATCTTTTCTGTAAGCGTTGAGCAAATTCTAAAACCACACTTGCGCCAAGTCCCCAATTTTTAAAATTTTCAGAAATATTTGTTGTTGAACCTTGGTATGGTTCAAACCATTCTATATGCCCATATTTTGTTGTACCCATCCATAACGTATAACCCCACCTGATGGGCTTACCCTTTATGAACTGTTTTGAACCGTGCCTACCAAAATATGGCACCATAGACTCATCAATAGTATGCATTTCTTCTAGTGGCGACATTTCTGAAATTTTTTACTTAGGACTTCAACAAGAGGTCGATTTTTTGTAAATTTATCTGTTACTGCTAGGTTACGATTGTCACAACAGTGTAAATTTTCCATTATGTAAGTAAACCTATTTATGGATATAGCTTTATATACGACGGTATTATAGTATCTTTGGAATTTTCCCAGTACATATAACGCCTTGGATGAATGGAATATCCACTAAGAAGCAACACTCTGATGAAACATTTCATTTCGCTTTCAGTGATGTCTCCAGTTTTATTTTTATGACAAGCATAGAGATTACCATAGTTGATGAGCATCTCAATAAACAATGAAAAAGCTTCAAGAGGTGTATACTGGTTTACTGGACCATAGTAGTTTTTCCAAGGCGGTAAGATCTGAATTATACCCCGATTGATCCACTTACAGGCAGACTTTTGGTTTATCATAGATTTATCTTTGTTTCTTCTAACGAAAGCTGCAACAGATCTTCATCTTCACTTTTCCAATCCATCTCAATATTCAACTCTTCTTCTGTGCGTAGTTGGCTTCCGGGCAAGTTGTTGAGGCCAACTTCATCTTCTTCCCCAGAGTCCTCGTCGGTGATATCGCCAGTAGCGTTCCCTACCTCTACCTCTGCGCGTAATTGGCTTTCGGGCAAGTTGTTCAGGGCAACTTCATTTTCTTCCCCAAAGTCCTCGTCGGTGATATTCCCAGTAGCGTTCTGTGGTGGAAAAATTGTAATGTGGTTGGGTACAGGCAAGCTCTCATTTTCTATTTCATCTAAGAGTTCGTAAAGTTTTAACGGCCTTGTCCAATAATACCTAAAAAAAGTTATCACAAATTATAGACCCTTATTTCACCACCGTCCTTTTAAAAGAACACTTCAAATAAATGCATTTGCGAAACACATAACCTGACTTTTTTAGCAATATCTGTAACATATACTAATTTCAACTCTATTTGAAGTGTTTCTTAGATACCTTTCAAAAAATATATAATCTAATTTGTTTTAGTCGTACCTGGAATTTTCCATGTCGCGTGTCACCAAAACAATCAAACTTAAAACCGGTTTATAGCTGATCTTTAGAAAACAGCACGTGCACCTGTTGTGGGTGAAGGAATAAATTATATTTAAAACTAAATTCACTGGCGTCATCTATCAATTACAAGTTCAAGCGCGATAATATAGAATTCTGTTATTTGGCTTTTAAAAGGACGGTGGTAACATCTGAGTTAATGCATAAATATCTATTAAAGGAGCCGAAATGTTCCTTGCAATAATTTGTAAAGAAATAGTCTTTAACTCATCATGTCCTGGTGCTTTTTTAGGTTTTAGACCTTTACTAATATTTTCGATTGCTTCTTCATTTATGGGAATTAAATAAATCGAATCTTTTAAACCGTCTTCATTAACTTTATTTACACTTTGCCCCTTAATTTGTTTCGCTAATAACTCACCAACTCCGACGTAGTGAGCATTGAATTCATTTGCAATTAATTTTTTATCACTTATAAGTTGATTTACAACTAGAATTTGATCAATTTTAGTGGTACTCTTTTTGCAATTGCATATTTTATTTACAGCGGACCATACATTTTGTGAGGAATTAGTGTTATAAGCGATTCATGCTTCTTATTAATAGAGTTTAATAGCCCGGTAGTAATCCATTCTTTCCGGGGAAGCGTTTTATTTCTTCTAACTTTTATTTTTTTTTTGTATTGTTACTTATGTGTTTTTTTATGTCAATTCCTAACATGTGTGCCAACTTAAATTTTAAAAAATAAAAAAATCATGGCATACCTGATCGCATTAGCCAACTTGACAGAATTCACAGTGTCATTTAAAAAAAATATTTAATTAATTAATTAACCAATCGATCGGGCAAAAATAGTATAAGCATCTCGGGCGTTAGTACTACCGATCTCGGGTAAATATTGGGACCTCCGTTAACGAGTCGGTCCCTACACTCCACCGTTATAACGCACTTAGTATACTTAATATACTATTTAGGTTAGATATAATTATTTGTTGCAAGAGTTGAGCGGTTTTCTATTTATTTTCTATTTCTTATTGATCAAATTTGTGGTTACAAACTAAGTACAGCGACAAGATATCTTCTGATTTGTTTTGTTCTGATCTGAAAAATGATACTAGAACGATGTAATAAATCTGCTTTTTTGAGATTTTGTGCCATTAAAATTAAAAATTGAAACTTTTTGTTGTTCCTTTTGGTTTCATTGCAAATAAAAAGCACGATATAACGGTTTCTAATGTTACGGAATTCTGGTAATGCAATCACAAATAAGAGCAACTTCTTAAACAATTTCAGACTTGCAGACATCGCTCCGCTGTACACTAATTCGCATTACTGTACACTAATTCGCATTACTGTACTGTAAGTACTGTACTTATTGGAATCTAAATCTATTTCCTAGTTAGTGCTAAGATGAACATTGTATTATATTAAAAATAAATTTTAACCAATATTGCGCATTCCACGTTAAACCAAACACAAAATTTTAATTGATAATTCCAATTTTTTTAAATTTTTTAGACGCATTCTACATATGACAAAATGGAAGTCATATTTCGCGAAAAAAAATTGAGATTTTTTTAAAGAAGATATGCACGGTTGTAAATTGCAAGAAATCACGGAAAACGTCGGTGGTACGAACATTCAAACAACTGTATCGTCAAACCCATAAGTCGTACAAAAAAAATGTAAGAGAACTTTGAAGATCTTGAGTTATTCTATGTAGTGGTGTATCTAAAATTTGCATTTAATATTAATAAATTATTGTAAATTTCTTTATAAATTTCATTAGAATTTTTCATCATCAACTCACCAATTTAAAATTTTGAAAAATATATCATCGTTGTTTTTTGTACGACTAATGGGTTAGACGATACAGTTGTTTAATGTTCGCAATTTTTTTCGCGAAACATGACTTCCATTATTTCATGTGTAGAATGCGTCTGCAATATTAAAAAAATATATCCGAATCATCAGTTGTATTTTTTACCGAAAACCGTCCGGTTTGACATGCAATGAGCAATTTATTTATTCCATTAATAATAATAATAATAATTTTATTCATTTACAAAAATAATGTTTACATTGGTGACATTGTTAATCGGCGCATGCGGATTACATAATATACAAACAGGCATTAAATTGTCATTACCCTTATACTAGAAAAAACATTAGCGGATATTGGAAAGTTATTATAAAAACATGTCTAGTATAGTTTAGTTAGTAATTTATTACTATTTGAACTAAATATTGTACATTAGTGATTGAGAATATTGAGAACCAATTATTGGGCAAATGCATGAATGAACTACCAATGTTATAATATTAAATTTCATTAATACTGTTTAATTGATAATAATAATGTGTATTTATAAATAATTCATATTCAAGGTACATACTTGTAGGAAGGAAAAGCTACTTTATAAGGAACAGGGCACAGTAAATCTGGTAAATCTGTACATATAGCTAGCAGCTAGTAGTGTCACATCTTGAATACCAAAAACAAGATCCCCAGAGTTATTTCAACGGCAAGGATATCGCGGTTGAGTATCGCGGTCTGCCAGTTATGGCTTGTTCTCTGGGGAGCTCACCCTCGGATCGCCAGATCGCCACTCCCTACGCTGTCCTGCCGAGTCGCGATAAAAGGACCTGCGCTTCATTTGCGCTGTTTTTGTTAAACCTCCCCTAGAATACCCCAGAATACAGTCGCCTTTATACAAGAATCGTTTCCCATTATGGCGGTATGTAGCACCTGCAACTTATGGAGCCCGATTTCTACTTTTCTTTTCCAATTAACCGAACCGGCGTCTAACAGATTAGCTTAATCAACTTTACTAATCATTTAATCAATACAGCCCATTTATACTAAGTTGCATTATGATAATTACTATAACTTCGACGGATATATTAAGTTACAAGCGAGTTTATATTTAAGTATATATAACCTAATTGAATTAAGCAAAATAATCATCCAATTAATAAAAAAACTATTTTTGACCTTATTATAGACTAATTAAATTAAAATTTGGACTTGGATTGTGATTTACAGTTTTATTTAAACCACAATGTGAAGAAAAATTCACTTAATAAAAATGCAAATTACACACATTATTAGTTCGACTGTCCAATATCCGAATAAAAGTAGTAGTAAACGATGTTTTATTAGGGCTATCGACCTATCGGTCTTTCTGCCCTTCCGAATAAAATTTGTTGGTAATAAGTTGTACAATTGTGTCTTTAAAATAGAAAAATATAAAGTTGTATCAAAGAGAATACAATTATATTATTATTATTATCTTATTTCTTCCACCTTTTCGGGTGTAGAATATTAAAATTGTTCAGTGTTCTGTATTTTCTTTTATTATTAGATTCCAATTCTTCTTGTTTCTTGTGCTTTCCTTCATCTGGGCGTTGGAGATTCCTCTGCTTTCCATAATGTTTTCAACATATTTGTCCCATTTCTTTTTCGGTCTTCCTACTTTCCCGTTTCCCGTTATTTTTGTTTGCCATAAATTTTTTGTTTGGTTGGTGTCTCGTCTTCTGTGTAGGTGTCCCAGCCATTGCAGCTGTATGTCTTCTATTATTTTGTTTAGTTCTCTTCTTACGTCCACGTTTCTGATTCTGTCCCTTCTGGTTATTCCATATACTTTTCTTAGGTACTTCATTTCTAATGTCTGTATCTTACTTTTTTATCTCCTGTTTAGAGTCCATGTTTCGCATCCATATAACAATGTTGGGATGAGTACTACTTTGTCCATTATTACTTTTGTTTTCCTCGTTATCTTCTTGTTGCTTAGTATTATCTTTTAGATGGTCTAAAAGGCTCTTGTTGCGGCTTGTATTATGTTGTTTATTTTGACTTCGAGGTCCCCTTTGCTGTCTATTATTTGTCCTAGGTTTTTTATTTGCTTGATGTGCTCTATTTTTGTGTTGTTTATTTTTATATCTTCCGTTTCTTTTCCGTATCCTATTTTCATTATTTTAGTTTTTTTCTGTGTTGATTTTCAGCCCCGCTTTTTCGAGTTCTTCCATCCATATCCTTATGTTTGTTTCGAGGTTCAGTAATTTCCATTTCTTTTAGGTTCTTGTATCCGATGTGTGTGTTTTTTTTTATTTTGCCTTTTATATTTTTCATTACCGCATCTATGGCGATTATGAATAGGCATGGGCTTAGCGCTCCTCCTTGTCTTAGACCGTTAATCGTTGTGAAGTTCTTGGACTGTTTTAGTACAGAGGGTGTATTTGAAATAACGAACAGGCATTTAAGGGCACATACACAAAATATTTGTGAAGCCATTTCCGTCAAAATTTATTCGAAAAAAAAATTTGAATTTTCCTAATTTTTCGAGGTTTTTTAAACATTTTGAGAACCTATGCTTTTCTCATTTAATTAGGTCTGCATAGAATGTGTGTTTGTTTATTTAAAACGCGAGATACGATTTCTCCGAAATTTGAAGTGTTATCGCAACGTTTTTTTTTTGTAAAAGATAAACAGTCCTCAAGTTCATTGACGCTTAAAGAGCACTCAGATATTTCATACGCGCTTGTTGTAATTCGATATCTAAAGCCGATGTCGTTTAAAAATTAGGTCACATTACCAGTACCCCAAACATGTTGCGTATTTTCACACATTAACTTTAATAATTAATTGCGGGCTTTTTGTTACAGTTATAAACAAAATAATTGCGAATATTGTTTAAAAATAATATAATCTCTTTGTGGTTACGAGCCTGTTCGTTATTTCAAATACACCCTATATATGAGGCATTCTTTTACAAATCGAACGGAAATATGGGGTCTATTTTTCTATTAGACTCAATTTTTTTTACGCGTTGCCTATACAAAATACGCCGACCCGTATTTTTGCGTTTTTTTTTGGTCAGTATTTTTGAAAATACAGACAGTTAAAGTTTTAAAAACTCGCTAATTATGCATGTCTTTAGATTCTAATAACTCCCTTTATATCAGTCGTACGTAGCTCAATTAGGGCTCATTTTAAAGGTAATAAAATTTTCTTCATTCTGATGTTAATGTTAATAATAATTAATCTATTCCTCGTTTCATTTCATACAAAAATCATATTTTTTTGGAATGGTCATTTAATAACAAAAGAAATTAATTTGTACGGCAAAACGCGGCGGGCGACGACGAGCGCTGGGTCCATGGCGTCGTACTTTACCAGGCATTAAGTGTAAGAGAAATTAAAAGAAAGGTAAAAAATATTATGATCGGCTATTATTTATTATTAATCCATAAAATAATATTAATAGAATGATATGAAATGAAGAAAACGGATGATTGTGATAAAAATACGAAACTTGTTAATGAAACTGTCAGTAAGGAAATAAATGTAGGTTGATCAAACTTTAAATAAAGAAATAAATAAATTCAAAAGTTATTAATAATGTATATGTATTTATTAACCAAACGTTATTGATTATATTATTACTCTTTCGTAATGTTTGCATATATAAATATGTCGTGTAATAAAAATTGCTTTGCTTGTAGGTTATTTTTGCTTATTGGTATTATGCAATGAAACCCTAAAGTACCTTTAATAGTCAAAGCCTTCCTAACGCGTATTTCCAGAATTTTCTCTTCCTCATCATACTCTTCATTAGTAACAAATCGACAAGCAAAATTTGGAAACGATTCGCTTGCCCAAGTAAACAAATCTTGCGGAGTTTGAATCGGATTGTTAATCCGTTGAAGGTTAGTCCTAGATGCTAAACGTTTCAAAAGTTCCACCGAAACCATTACACGGTCCTTTGCCATGTGACGTCGGAAAGAAGTGTCATTTTGCTGTTATACCAAAATCTTCTTCGTGGTGACATAATTTAATGATTTTTTAAAATTTTTATATTGAGCACTTCCTCATCAGAAAAGTAAATGGTTTTTTTTTCATGTTTATCAAATAAATTCTTATAAATTGGATTAAATTTTTTTGAAAAACGTGAAACGCAATGGTATCATGGTGGAAACATTTGGAAATTATTACTAAACTTTTCATTTTCACTTCATTGTCTATATCTCGATAATATATTGCAAATGGATGCACTGTCGCTTGATCGATGTTCCAGTGTATGCCCTGAATGGAATTTTGGATTACAATAGCGTAATTTTCAGAAAAGTAGCAGATAACAATGCATTCACCTCGTGGCAGGCTCTGTTTTGTATTATTTAAAAATTCATTTTGCTTTTTAACAAGAAATAAATGCAGTAGTAATTTGGATAAACCATTTTCTAACTTTTCTAAATAATCTTCTACGGGGGATATTAAGGTCTGCAACGTAGTCCTGTTAACAGTAGTCTATTGCTTGTAAGTTATGCAATCAATTAAATTATCGTCACAAGATTTTTCTACTTGTTGTATAACATTTGTGATACCGGGACATGTCTCACATTTTCCTAAATAACATTTTGTTGAAGACGGACTACAAATCGTACGATTTAAGCAATCATTGTAATTATTTAATGCCTGCGGTGAATCGCTTGTTAATCTTCCAATATTTGCACCATCAATTAATAACCTAACATTTTCATGTATGGCGCAAACGCAGACAGAATGGGTACCACTTGCTTCCGCTAATACACAATGTTTCGGTCGCAAAGATGCAAATTTTAAAAAACTGCATTTCACATCTGGATTCGCAGTTTTAAATTCTTGATACAGTTCTTTTAAATTATTCAAAACCAATCTCTTTTGCATCCGTACTCTTGGTCCGCCTATTTTTACGGAAACTGTATCCTTTTTTCCAGGCAATACTCGGCTCTGCGTGTCCGATTGATAAAATGTAATTATCGATTCTATTACGCTTCTTTCCAAGGTTGGATGGGATTTAGGATTTGGAGTTGATAATATTCCCTTTTCTGCTGCGGTTTTTTTTGCAACGATAATCATCTGATTTGTGGCTTCAAAATGTTGTTAAATTTTTCGGAAAGACCAATGACTGAATATTGTTAGTATTCGTATCTTACTAGTTTAATCTTCTGTTGTATTGTATTGTTATTTAAGTTTTTGTACAATATTGACCTCATCTTCATCCTCATTACCCTGTACATCATGTGAAATAGTACCAAACACTTTCGTTTTCAGTACTTCATTTATATTCTGTAGTTTTTCTGAAGAAAATCTCTTCTGGTGCATTTTGTCTTCTTTGATAGGATAAGTTCCTATCAAAACCAACCCTTTATTTAATTCTCGCACTGACATAATTAAAACTTGTGAGTCGTCCGCTGAACATTTTGAACTGTCCCCACTTTCAACGACGTTTTGGGCATCTTCACTCGTACTCGAGGACTCTCCAGCACTTTTCTGAAATGTGCAGTTGTATAATTTCTCATTTTAATAATATCATTTACAATTTCAAATTTACTTTTAGAATAATTTTAAAGTTAGTCCTGTACGTAGAAATATACGATCATATTTTATTAATTTCTTTCGTATCATTCAATAACCGGCGTGGCACTAGCCAGAGAAGTAGTTGTTTCAATAAGTTATTTGTTTATAGTCTTAGTAAGACTTAATTTTGAGTCAGAACAGGTTGAATATTCTATGACGTATTAATAAACTTAACTACAACAAATAAAAGACCTGACCTATAGGATTTAGAAATTTATAAATACCTGTTGTTTTTTTTTCACAATTGTACTGGAGGGTTTACGATGTCGGATGCGACAATAGGTAAAAATAACCATTTGTAGAAACTCTTCTGTAGCTGATATATTAATTCGATTAGTTTATTTTTTGTCACTTTTCTCAATGTCTGCCTTTGCATTTTTGGATGAGGATTCAACTTAAATGGATTACAGCACACATCGCTCCGGACTTTCGGCTGTAGTAATTTCTTTGATGTTTTCGGCATTGTAATCCAATCTACACTTAGTATTACACGATATAGTATAGAACGCATTGGACGCTAAAATGCCCATCATTGTATGATAATATACTACTTACATTTTTTCACAAAACATAACACTTCAAATCACATAATGCATACACTTAAAATTAAGTCTACGTATGATAAAACTTAAACTGCAAAAATTAAAATCTTCTACATTCAACTGTTTCTGTTATCGCGGGTCTGATTTTCACTGAACACAATGGCCGTTGTAAGTATCTTCGAGGGGTGAAATAAATTTCAACTGAGTGTTAACTTTCATAAAACTACATGTATTACGAACTACCTCAGGACCATAAGAATTTGTCTCTGGTCGCCGCACTACCTCTACCTCAAAAATCATAGTATTGATAAGTGGCGACAACACCCACACCCCGAGGGGTGTAAAACTATTTTTTTCCTTGAAAGAATGTGTACCCTTTCGCCAGATGTTCAACGCTCAAGGGGCAGCTCTTCATTATTTCAAGGACGGTTGTGAAAGCGAGATAACAATTATTTAATGGAATAATAATAAATAATAGTCGATTATAATATTTTTTACCTTTCTTTTTATTTCTCTTAGGCCTAGCGCGCACTGGCAACTTTTCTAACCTTTTTTGTCACCGAAATTAAATACATTAAAGTAAATGTAAGCCCGCGCACGGGCGATTTTTAAATCGAAGCAACTTTAATGTGTTTGATTTCGGTGACTAAAAAGTTGCTTAGGAAAAGTTGTCGTAGTCGCCCGCCGCTCTGCGCGTTTTGCCGTACAAATTAATTTCTTTTATACTGATGTTATTAAATGACCATTCCAAAAAAATATGATTTTTATATGAAATGAAACGAGGAATACACTGGTATTTTTTCCAAGTTTTTTAAGTGATGGCCTTGAGTAGTAAAATGACTTTCTATATATGCGATGTATATTTGCTTCTGGTGCTCTTTTACTTCGTTTATTAGGTGAATAAGTTTATTGTGCAATGTTCTCTTCTGAATCCACTCGGCGATGATTCTAGATTCCTTTCTATTTTTTGTCTTGTTTATTTTTCTAGTATGTCCTCGTATATCTTTTCTGTCGTACATAATCGGAATATTCCTCTATAGTTATTACATTCCCTTATTTGATTAATTAAAACACTTGGTTTTGTTTCACTGATGTTTGTTTCAAATCAGTGAAACAAAACCAAGTGTTTTAATTAATCAAATATATAATTATGTTTCACCACGGGTTAAGTGAGAAATTAATTAATCATATACATTCCCTTATATCTCCTTTCTTCATTATTGGTATTATTGCTGCTGTTTGCCAGTCTTTGGGTATTTTTTTCTGTTTTCCAAACTTCGTTTAATAGTCTTGTCAGTTGTACCGTTGCCTCCTTTCCCATATATTTAAGTTGTTCGTTTCTGATGTCTATTCCCGGTGCTTTCCCCAACTTCAGTTTTCCTAATGCTTCGTTTACTTCTTCAAGTATTATTTTTTTCTTCCGTTGTTTCTTCTTCTCCTTGATTTTGTTCTTTAATTTTCTTCTGCTGTTTTGTTTGTTGTATTTCGTCTTTTTCTCCATTAATCTTTTCTTTGCCCAGCAGCTCCTCGAAGTGTTGCTTCCATCATTCCGCTATTTCTTCTTCTCCTGTCATAATTTACCGTCTTTGTTCTTTATTTTATGTATCTTGATTGTTTTTTTCCTTTCTGTACCTTCGGATCACGCTGTAAAATATTTTTTTTGTTTTCTGTGTGGTTCTTTTCCATTTTTTCTCCAAATTGTTCCAATGATATTTCTTTTGCTTGTTTCGCCCTGTTTTTTACTAGTCTTCTTTGTGTTGTGTATTTTTTATATTATGTCGTTGTTTTGCTCTGTATTTTTGCCATAACTTTTTCTTCAGTCCTACTGTCTACCAATTCGTTTGTTTTTTCTTTCTGTTGGTTCTTATTATGCCGCATGTCTCCCTCGCTGCTCTTGTTACCATGTGTTTGAAATCATTCCAATTTTTTTCTGCGTACCCGTATTGCGTTTTTTTCCATTTTCTCTGCTTCTTATTTTATTCATTCCTGATATTGTTTCCATTTTTCTGGGTCTGTTAGTTTAGATACTTTTATTACTTCTCGTGTTGTGTCTTTAATTTTAACCTCTTCTGTTTCTGTTTCTTTTTTGAGCGTTGCTTCTACTAGGAAGTGATCACTTGCTATTTCGTGTCCCCTGTACACTCGTAGTCTTTTATTTGCTTTCTTTGGGTATCTTTCGTTATTATGTAATCTATTATTGATCTTTCATCTCTGCTGCGTACTTCTCTAGTGTATTTGTATATTCTCTTGTGTTTATATAATGTGTTCAGTATTATTAGATTGTTTATTGCACAGAAGTTCAGTAGTCTGTTTCCATTTTCGTTTTTGTATTTTTCTCACTGCCTCCCTATTACGTTTTCTAGTCCTGTGTTCTGATTTCCAACTCTGCATTTAGGTCGCCCATTAGATATAGCGGTTCATCTTCGTACTGTTCTATGATTTCTTGTAGTTTATTCCCAAATGTATCTTTCTTTTCTTTTGTTTCGTTTTCGTCTGGTCCGTAGACCATTATGTAGTTAGTTTTGGTCTTATTATCTTTCATTGTTAGTGTTAGTATATGCTCTGTGTGGCCTTGCCATTTCGTTAATTTCCATGTTTCTTCTTTTCTAATTATTCAAGCCACTCCCGCTTTTGCTCTTTCTTTAGTTTCCACCCCACTATATAGTAGTAAATGGTTACCAATATGTTTGATTCCTTTCCCTTTCATTTTTGTTTCTGTTATTCCTATTATCTCCATTCCTGTTTTTCCCATTTCTTCTGCGAGTTCAAATTCTTCGTTCCATGTTCCAAATTTATTTGAGTTTTTTGTGTTTTGTCTGTTCTTGTTTAATTTTGTTTTTTTTTTCTTCTTATTTTTTTGTTTTTTGTTTTCTGTTTCATATTCCTTATTAGTTGCTTGTTTCGTTACTTTTTGCTCGTCCCTCATACCTCTCTATGCTAGTTATTTGGTTCATCTGTGGGTTGTTCAGGTTCGAGGTCTCCCTTTTCTTCATTCCATATATGCCATATGTTTCCTATTACTAGTTTCTTGTATTTGATCTATACCTTCCTCCCTTCGTTCCATTCAGCTATTGCTCTCTCTTTTATTTTGTTTTTTATTTCTTCTTCTTTCCTTCTCAGGTCATTTTCTATTTTTATTTTAGTTCCCTTTAGCTTGTTTTTGCTTTTCATTATCATCGCTTTATCCTCCGGGTTTTTATTTTTGCTATTACTACTTGATTGGTTTTATTTTTCCTAGCTTCTCTTTTATCCATTGTTTGGTTTTTCCTGTAACATTCTCGTCACAACTTCACACCTTAATTACTATGTTTAATTTTTTTTCCGTTTCTTGGTTTTGCATTCTTTCTTCCAGCTTGTTAATTCTTCTTTCCAAGGATCCTTTTTCTTTAATCCATTCCGCGACTTTCTTCTCCCATTCTGTCTTTACCTTTTAGAAATCTTCTCTCATCTCCTCATATTTTTTGTTGTATTCTTCTTTCATCTCCGTTTTTATCTCTTCTAGTTTCTGTATCACTGCTTCCCACGATATTTCTTCGCTTGTCTTCCCTGGTCCTCTGTTGGTTGTCTGTTGTGGTGTAGTCTGTTTCGTTGGTGTTCTATTTGTTTTTGCACTTTTCCGGAAATTGGCATATTTGATTTCTAGTTTCTCGAATTTTTCAGAGTCGTTTTCGTTCCTCTTTCTTTTGCTTTTAATGTAGTCCTCGAAACTTGTTACACTTTGTATTCTTGCTCTGCCACTCATTTGCTTTTTCCGTAACCTCACTTTTCTTCGATATTGGATTCTTAGTTCTGTTCTTTGATTCTTTGCTCACATTTTTACTGTGCTTGATAGCTTTGCTTTTCTTCTTGCTATTCCTTTAGTTTTAATTTACTCAATAAGGGTATTTTATTCTTATTTATTGGAGCACTTTAAAACACATGTGCTAGCACATAACCTCACCTCTTACCTCCAGACTATATTTGTAATTTAATTATTACGATAAGGAAGTGATTTTATGATAATAATTACTGTTTTCTCTTATACTTTGAAGAAAAATTTTTAAAGTTCAATAATTAATCTTAACATTAGTTTGTAATTCGCAACAGAAATACATTACATAAGCCAGTTTGACGCGATCCTTAATTTTACACAAAATTGACATATCAATTTTCACAAAAATATTATACACAGTTGCATACAAAGAATTGTGCAGTAAATGATCAAGTAAATTTTTGTGTAAATTATTTAGAACTGGTTCAAATTCGGAGGTAAATCAGCGTGAAAAGTGCGCACAAAGCATTCAGCACCAGTTGCATAAAAAGTTCTTCTTCTTCTCACAGACCTCCCGAGGGAAAGGAAATTGGAAAATACACGACAAGATGTAAGGATGGGTTAAACTTGAAGGAAAATACCGAAAAAGAAAAGATGAAATGGAAGTGATAAGAAGGATTAATATGGACAGTTGTAAATGTTTACTAATGCGCAAGCGCTTACGCTTAATTTCACAACATAATATGAGGAGTTTTTTTCAATTCGAAACACGTCCATTATTACTTAATTTGAGATATTTAAGAAAATGTTGTGGTAAGGAAAGCAATCAACTCTATCCGCTGAAAATTTTACTGGTTATAAAGTTGTGTACAGGTACAGCAATGGAAAAAATGGTTGTTAGTCAAGATGGCGGATGTTGATTTATTCTCTCCTGAAAAGAAAGACAATTTCTATAAGTGTTGTTGTGATAAAATAACCAAAAGTGTCACGTGCATTAAGTGTGGAAGTGTCTTTCACCGAGGATGTATAAAAAAATACAACAAACTACGGATACTCGACGAAACCAGAGTAATATGCTGTAACCAACACCAGGTCGACAATTCCGACATGCCAACCGCAGAAGAAAACATCTTTCTAAAGAGGGAAATTCAATTGCTGAAAAGGATCATTGAAGATAAAGAAGTCATAAACAATTTACAAAAGGTAAATATTCAATTATTAACAGAGAAAATCAATGTAAATCAAAGCAATAAATTCACATCCACATCCATAACAACTGGAACAATAAGCGACATCTCTAAAGGCGAAGCAAAAGCTAGCTGCAAATACAAACTCAGATCACTATCTGTGAATGATGTCGAGAACCAAACCACTACTGAGGAAAAACAACGAAGTAAACAAATTGCCAACCTTGCAAAAGATTCCATCATCCCAACAGTGACCATCTGTGATCAAAATACTCATCCAAATCGAGACTCGCCGCAAAAACTATCCCAGCCAGGAAAAACATCAATCAAAACAAACACAAATGTAAAAAACACAAACAAACACACGATTCTCGGAAATGCGGATAGGAGTGAATTGGAGTTAATTCGGCGAGCAGAATTCCACGTCTGTAAACAAAATCCGAATGCTACTGCAGAAATGCTAAAGACTTTTTTGGAGGAGAATGGAATAGACGGCATAATATGCACAAAGATTAAATCAAAGGTCCCTGATTATTCCAGCTTTAGGGTCACTGCACCTATTGTGTTTCTGGAATCCCTTAGAGATCCGAAGATATGGCCAAAAGGAGCAAGAGTCAACAGATTTTTTCACCGATTTCTGAAGGAAAACGCATCGACGTAACCAGCAAAAAGGCTAAAACAAGTGAATTAACCTCACTAATTCACTTGAACATAAGATCCATTTACAACAAGCATCTTAAATTGGAGGAAATGCTCTTCTGTCATACATCCTGTAAAATTTTAGCCATTACAGAGCATTGGCAAAACGAAACCAATCTAACAAAAATTAGTCTTAAAAATTTCACTTTGGCATCCTATTTCTGTAGGCCGCCTCGAGACAACCGAGACACGGCTTATGGGGGAGCGTCACTTTATGCACACAAAAACACACCAGTATTCGCGAGAAGGGATATCAACAAACTGGCTGAATGTGAAAATTTCGAATGCGCAGCAGTTGAAGTAAAGAACAAAAAGTGCGTGTATGTGGTAATTTATAGAGCGCCGAACTCACAAATCACTAACTTTTTCATCAAGTTTGATGCATTGTTAAAAATTCTCACAGAAGAAAAATGTACTTACTTTATAAGCGGCGACTTCAACATTGATATTAATGAATCAACCCAAGATTCGCAAGAATTTCTAAATATTCTTAATACCTTTAATGCTACTGCTTCAATCACAATTCCCACGCGAATTTCAAGTGTAAAGCGTTCAATAATTGATAACATACTAACTAATTTAGATCAAGATTACAAAACAGATGTATTTGAAACTCATTTGTCAGATCATTTCGCACAAAAAATATCGTTTTCACAAACAAATGAAATGAAATCTTCACCAAGGTTCACCACTAAAAGAATTTTTAGTGAAACTAATATTAAGAATTTTGTCGAACTTTTGAATAATGTTAACATTACGGATGAAGTGTGTGACTGCAATGATATAAACTATAGTTGGAATAAATTCATGCGCATAATTTCTAATGCTCTGGATAAAAGTTGTCCTAAAGTAAAATGTATTTATAAACTAAAACAGAATGCAAGTTATTACAGATCAAAGGATATAACGGCTTGCAAACAATTATTAGATAGTTTGCAAGTTATAAAACATTTCGATCATAATGCAAGATGCGAATATAATAAGGTAAATAAAAAGTACAGTGTATTACTACAAAAAGCTGAGCGTGACAGAATTGAACATACTCTGTCACAGAGCGATAATAAAATGAAGACTACATGGTCAATAGTTAATAACATCTTAGGTAAATCAAAACAAAGTGCTGATTGTCCATTTAGTAATAATATTGAGGAATTAAATCAACACTTTGCAAATATTCACATTAAGCTTACAAGTCACATGACGAATCATCCTCAGATAGAATTTCCAAGAAACATAAACACTTTATTTTTGAAGCCGGTTACACCATCTGAAATATTTAATATAATCCATTGCATGAAAAACAAGAATAGTTCAGGATTAGACGAAATTAACTCGAAAGTGTTAAAAATGGTTTGTAATCATTTACTACTTCCTTTAACTTACTTGATAAATAAATGTTTTGAAACAGGTACCTTCCCCGATGTTTTGAAACTAGCACTTATAATTCCAATTCATAAGAAAGACGATCCCTCAGATCTGAACAACTACAGACCCATCGCATTACTTAGTGTCTTCTCTAAGATCATAGAAAAAGCAATAGCAATTCGAGTGTTAGATTTCTTCAAAACATATAAATTATTTAATAAAGCACAACATGGATTCTTAAGGGGTAAATCAACCCAAACTGCAATTTTCGAATACCTAGATAGTGTCGTGAATGCTTTAGAAAGGTCCGAAATTCCATTAGGAATGTTCTTAGACCTTTCTAAAGCATTCGATATAATAGATCATAATGTATTACTTACAAAACTTGAATTATGTGGTATACGAGGAATAACTCTGAACCTCATCGAAAGTTTTCTAGTAAATCGTTACCAAAAAGTAATAATCAAAGATAAATTATCATCCACAAAAATAACTAATATTGGGGTACCACAGGGAAGTATCCTGGGCCCTTTGTTATTTCTTATTTATATTAATGACTTTCCAGACCTAATTTGTGATCACGATGGTAAAGTTCAGATGTATGCAGATGATGTGAATTTATTAAATATAAGTGCATATGTTGAAGAGGTGATAACTAAATCTAAAAATATATATTCGCTCACTCACAATTGGATGTTTGAAAATAAGCTAGTCTTGAACGATAATAAAACAAAAGCAATCGAATTCTATACTAAAGCACCTAAACTTGAAATAGATCGAATACAACTCAGAAAAAGCAGCGTTGAACTGGTACCCCATTGCAAAGTTCTTGGTATAACTATTGATGGTAATTTAAACTGGAAACATCATTGCGAACAATTAAATAATAAATTAAATTCTATATGTTTTGCACTAAGGATTTTGAAACCATTGACCAACCTTAAATCACTCATTATGGTATATAAAGCAAATTTAGAATCGTTACTACGATATGGAATAATTTTTTATGGTAATAGTGTAATGATAAAACGACTCTTTATCTCACAAAAGAGAGCATTAAGAATCATACTAAATTTAAAATATAACGAGTCCTGCAAAGGTCACTTTAAAAATTCAAATATATTGACAATTTATAGTTTATACGTGTTTGAAATATTAGTTTATAACTTCAAACACAAGCAACATTTTATAAGATACGCGCATGATCACAACTATCGTACACGTCATTATAATCAGTACGCTTATCCAGTTCATCGACTGTCACTGTTAGAAAAGTCACCCACTTACAATGCTCTAAAACTATTCAACCAATTACCACAAGATATTCGGGAAATAACAAACCTAAAGTTATTCAAAAGTAATCTCTTCTCGTATTTGAACGAAAGAGAACTTTATAGCTTATCTGAATTTGGTTAGGTATAATTTGTTAAATATGTAAATTTGTATAGATATATGTGTGTATATGTGTATATGTGTATATATATATATATATATATATATATATATATATATATATATATATAGCATCGCTTTTATTAGCATTATTTTTCTTTGTTTGACGTTATTCTTTATAATGTAATATGAAACAGTTTTCCATGTACATTATTTTGTGAATAAAGATTATTATTATTATTATTATTATTAAAAAATGAGTATTTAATCAATCTGTCACAATTTATCTGCTCAAAAAAATATATATGCAATGGACATGTTTCATTTTCAAAACAAAAAGCGCACAATGTGTTTAAGGTTTGCTTTAAAAAATGCTTTATTCCTTTCTAATAATACAGACAACTAAATAAACAATTGAAAAAAGAACAAAAATAGACTTTCTGAAGGAATGAACTTTGGTAGATGTTGCACACATTTTAAAAAGTATCTTTAAACTTGTAATTCCGTTTCTTCTCGCAAACAATTATATTTTTCGGTTTCGTTGCACTCCTCTGGTCGGTCGATTATGAAATTTCGTAAAATATCGTAGTACCAGTCAATGTCGTCTTGAAGGTACCAGTTCTCTCCAAATCGTTGCTTGAGCAATTTATTAACTACCCGTCCTTTATCTTGAGTGATACCTCGACAAGGGCGTTTCCAGCCTACTAGTATAGGGGGGGTAATAAAAAAAAGATAAATAAACTGGAGCTTCCGCTTTCATATACCACACCTGTTCCGTGAAATCTCCCTATCCTTTTCCAACGTTTTAAAGCGTTGAAAAAATTTACCGGTTATATTATTTGCCACTGCAAGATATACCAAAAATAAAAAAAAAATAAAAATAGTGGACCAAGGAAACAAACATTTGAACAGACAAATAAAAATAAATAAAGAAAATTTAGGGCAAAAGATTAACAAAAAATCTACAATGTTGGTCAAAAAGTCGAAAATTTAGACAAAACATAAAAAAATTCGGACCTAAACATAATAAATGCAGACTAAACGAAAAACCAAAAATAGGAGCCAAAACACCGAAAAGTTTTAACAATAAAATCGAAAAGTTAGGTCAAAATAAAGAAAAATTTAGGTCAAAATAATAAATATTTGTAATGTTGGCCAGAAAATCGAAAATTTAGACAGTATATCGAAAACTCGGGCCTGAAGATAATAAATGCAGACTAAAAAATCAAAAATTTCAACAAACAAAACTCGAAAATACTGAAAAAAATAAAAAGAAATCTCGCATATAAATCAATCATTCAGGTTATAGATATTTTAACCAAAATCAACTCAAAATTTTGGAACTAGAATTAAAAATTCGGCCCGAAAAATCAAAAAGTACGGATAAAAAAATCAAAAATTTTAACAATTTAATAGAAAATGTCACAATAAAGAATATTCAGGTCAACAGATCAAAAATTTAGACCAAAAAGAATCGAATATACAGGTCAAAAATCTAAAAATTCGGACCAAAAAGTCGAAAATTTAATAAATTAAATCGCAAAAGGTCTAAATAAGGGATATTTAGGCTAAAAGTTAAAATATTTTGACCAAAAATATCGAAAATACAGGTAAAAAATTTAAAAACCCAAAATTCGTCAGGAGAAATAAAAAATGCGGACCAAATAGTCGAACATTTTAACAATGGAATTGAAAATTTAGGTAAAAATAAAGAATATTTAGACCAAATGATCAAAAATTTAGCCAAAAAACAAATCGGGAAAACAGGCTTAATAATAAAAAATGCAGAATATTCTAAGAAAAGAGTTTAAATTAGTCTCAAAAATCACTCTATTGTTCAAAATATTTTTCTTTAATTTTCGCTTTAATTAGCTTTAAAAGTTGAGACAAGGCACTTTTCTACTAAATGAAATCAGTGGCGGCTCGTCGAACATGTTGATGGTAGAGCCACTTATACAATATCCCCTCTCCTTTTTTGAAGAAACAAAGAACCATTTATCTTGTTAGAAAAATCGAATATTTTGTCTAAAAAATCAAAAATTTGGAACGAAACAGCCGAAGATCTAAATTATCGGCCAAAAAATCAAAAAACCTGGTTTAAAAATAAAAATGTACACCAAAAAATTGAAAATGCAAGCAAAAGAAAAATAATTTGTCATTTTTAGCCCCAAAATAACTCTTTTTAGCTTAAAATAAGTTCCAAAGAGAAATTTGAAAATAATAGCAAAAATAAAAATCGATAGCCTTTTCACAGCCAACGGAAAGCGGATTTCAAGTTTTTAACATAATGTATTTAGATGTTATTTCTGCGAATAAAGATGTTTGTATATATAAAAATAAAAAATAAATTCGCAAGAAAATCTAAAATATGGGACAAAAAATAAAAATAAGACCAAAAATCTAAAATTCGTACCCAAAAATCAAAGCTGTAGACCAAAAAATCAAAATTTTTAACAAACGAATCGAAATAAAGAAAATTTCGGCCAAAAGATCAAAAATTGAAACAAAATATAGGCCAAAAAAGTAAAAACCTAAAAATTTAGACTAAACAAAAATTCGGGCGTAAAGATAAAAAATGCAGACAAAAAATCCAAAATTTCTACAAACCAATCGATTTTTTTCGTCAAAATAAAGAATATTTAGACCAAAAAATTAAAAAATCTACAATATAGCCTAAAACGGTGAAAATTTAAACAAAACATCGAAAACGAGCGTAAAGATAAAAATTGCAGACAAAAAAAAAATCGAACATTTCTACAAACCAATCGAATATTTTGGCCAAAATAAAGACAAATAAAAAAAAGTTGGAAATGCAGAAATCTCAAATATGGGCCAAAGAATCAAGAATCCTGATCTAAAAATAAAAAAGCAGACCAAAAAATCGAAAGGTAGAAGCAAAATAATTTGCCACCAAAAATAAGTTTCTGACCAGAAATTCGAAAATATTAGCAAAAAATTAAAAAATCACGAAATAAAATCAATAATCCAATATTATATTATTTGTTTGGAATATGGAATACCGGTAATTTTTAACAATAAAAATTGATAAGCGAAAAATTCTTAGGGGGGGTAATTACCCGATTACCCCCCCTTTGAAACCGCCACTGTACCTCGAACGTCTTGAACTCTTGACAACGAAACATGGGTCATGTTCTTTACTCGTTTAAGAAGAGACGCAGGTACCTTGCTATCATTATTCATACGGTAATTCATTTCAGTTTTCATTTTTACAATCGCTTGTACATGATATTCCATCAACTTTCTTCAGCTCATTTTCCAAAGCTTTCAGATTGTAAACTTCCCATTCATCATTTTGCAATGAGTGAATAGTACCAAACTGTTTATTAAAGTTTTCATAATCTTAGTAGTAGTATTATAGTAGAATGTTTCTTTAGCTCTGTTTCTACCCTACCAAATACCCTATCGGCCAGCAGATACGAATGGCCACGTACCGGAAAAACGACTTCAATTTCAAGAAGATCTTTTGGAGATTCGTTACGTAACCACCACAAAAGCAGGTGCATTAAGTCGGCATTTTTATTCTACCCCCCGCAACCGTCGGAGAAGAGTCTTAACTTTGGCGGGGTATTGTCATCGGCAGAAGCGCAGTTGCGCAAAAAATGCACAAGTGCAGATCCAATTTCGTTTGATCCCCTTCCGGACAGATTTTCCGTGCAGGTGTAAAACTGTGGGTTTTTTGAAGAGATATCAACAATACAAAACGCATAGAAAGTAATCTGGAGTGAATAGTACGCTTCTTGTATAGGAAGTTTTGGTAAGTTGTGAACCTGCTGGAGGTCAAAACACAATGAAAGTGTCTCTTCAGATTCTTCTTTCATAATTAAATGAAATTGTTTGGCTCTCGTTTGATGATCTTTCAAAAGTCTCTTAGTCTTAGCTGCGGATTCCTCGCATGTTGCAAGTTTGATTTGATTCTTAAGCCTCTCACAATAGCTGCAAATATCGATGGCAGGATTCCAAACCCCAGGTTAAACCGCCTTGAAAATATTTTGTGAAAGAAGGCGTAATTGGCTTGAAGATATTCAGCAACACTAACGTTATACATCTTTAACATTTTAGAAATGTTTAACTCGGCGGGTAAGTAAAGACGTTGTGATCTTCCTTTACCATAATGACTTTCTCGCGCCTTGAAACGACCAATAAAACTCCTAACGCTTTCGCGTTTTGATAGCAGTTTATCTCCCCAGTCTCACAGACCAGTGGGTCATCATTGGCGGGTTAAACAAGCTGGAGGGTATGACAGGGCCCACCCACCACCCTTCGTTTTCATTTAAACTTAACCCAGAAACCCCTCTTTATTATTGACTTTGCAACTTTTAAAACTTGACGAAAAAACGGAAAAATGTCTTTAATCAAACCGAGTTGTAGGTTAAGTTTAAGTAGAAATGACGGGAGTGGGTGGGCCTTATCCTATCCTCCAATCCTTGGAACACAAACGATGGTTTTACAATTGTTAATTAATTGATAAGAGAAGATTCAAATAAATGGTATATCGTTGCTTCGACAAAATAATTTATTTATAGAAACTCTGGGGTGTGTTTAACAGGTTGGAGAGTAGGATGGGGCCGACCGACCGCCCTTCATTTCTACTTTTAACCTAGCAACCTTCTTTATTGGTGGTCTTGGCAACTTCTTAAACTCCAGAGATTTGACGAAGAAATTTCTTGATTAGGTGTAAGTGAAAACTTAGAACGGCGGGTGGATCCTATCCCATCATCCAATTCTTTGAACACAAACGAAGGTTTTGCGATTGTAAATTAATCGTTTAAAGAAATACAAAACATTTTTTTCTCTGCCCACCCATTACCCTGTATTTTCTCTTTAACTTAATCCAGCGCCCTCTTTATTCTTAGCTTTGCAACTGTTAAAACTCCAATGATTTGACAAAGAAATTTCTCTAGCCAAACAGCGTTTTCTTGGTTTGGTTAAAGTGAAAATTCAGGGTGGTGGGTAGGCCCTATCCTATCTTCCAATTTTTGAAACACAAACGGGTTTTATAATTGTTAATTAATTGATAAGACAAGTATTAAACGGTGTATCGTTGCTTCGACAAAAGAATTTATTTATGGAAACTCTGGGGTATTTTATTTATTTTTTATATTTTGATTCCTCCACAAACGAATTTGTTAATGGAAACTGTGGGGCGTGTTTCACGAATTAGAGAGTGGGATACGGCCCAACCACCACCCTTTATTTTTTCTTTAAGTTAACCCAGCATCCTCTTTATTGTTGGCTTTTCAAGTTTTAAAACTTCAATTATTTGACGAAGAAATTTCTTCAACCAAACAGTGTTTTCTTGGTTAGGTTTAAGTGGAAATTCAGGATAGTGGATGGGACCTATCCTATCTTCCTATTCTCGGAACACAAACGTGGGTTTTACCGTTCTTAATTGAGAAGAATGAAATGGTTTATCGTTGATTCGACAAAATAATTTGTTCGTAGAAACTTTGAGGCGTGTTTAGCGGGTTGTAGAGTAGGGTATGGCCCACCCACCGCACTTCGTTTCTACTTTAACTCAACCCAGAAACCCTCTTTATTGTTGGTTTTGCAGGTTTTAAAACTACAGTAATTTGACGAGGAAATTTCTTTAATCAAACAGTGCTTTCTTGGTAAGGTTTAAGAGGAAACGGAGGGCGGTGGATGGTCCCTATCTTATCCTCCAATTTTTGGAACGCAAACGAGGGTTTTGCAATCGTTAATTAATCGTTTAAAGAAGTACCGGGCAATTTTTAATATTTTGTTTCCTCCACAAATGAATATCTTAATGGAAACTGTGGGGCGTGTTTCACGACTTGGAGAGTGGGATAGGGCCACCCACCACCCTTCATTTCCTTTATAACTTAACCCAGCACCCTCTTTATTGTTGACTTTTAAAACTCCAATGATTTGACGAAGAAATTTCTTTAACCAAACAGTGTTTTCTTGATTTGGCTAAAGTGATAATTCAGGGTGAATTATCACAGGGCGAGTTTTACAATTGTTAATTGATAAGAGAAGAATCAAACGGTTTATCGTTGATTCGACAAATGTAATTTGATTGTAGAAACTTTGGGGAGTGTTTAGCAGGTTGGAGAGTGGGATAGGGACCACCCACCGCCCTTCGTTTCCACTTTAACTCAACCCAGAAACCCTCTTTATTGTTGGTTTTGAAACTTTTAACACTCCAGTGATTTGACGAAAAAATGTCTTTACTCAAACAGTGTTTTCTTGGTTAGGTTTAAGGGGAAACGAAGGGCGGTGGATGAGCCCTATCTTTTCCTCCAATTCTTGGAACACAAACTGCAATTGTTAATTAAACGCTTAAAGAAGTGCCGAACAATTTTTTATATTTTGTTTCCTCGACAAATGAATTTGTTAATGGAAACTGTGGGGCGTGTTTCACGAATTGGAGAGCAGGATAGAGCCCACCTACCACCCTTCCTACCACCTATTCTACCCTCCAATCTTTGGAACACAAACGAGGATTTTACAATTGTTAATTGATAGGAGAAGAATCAAGCGGTTTATCGTTGCTTCGACAAAAGAATTTATTTATAGAAACTCTGGGGTGTGTTTAACGGATTGGAGAGTAGGATAGGGCCTACCCACCGCCCTTAAAAAAATCATTTTTTATCAAAAACACAGTTAACGTAGAGTTCAAATAAGGGAACATTGCCATACAAAGGAAGGTTTTATTCCAACCCATAGGCTTACTTTCACTAATCACCTACAATTTAGGTATAAAACTCGTTCAAACCTTCCATAATCTCCTCAGTTGTTTACTTAAAAATTCAAATTCACTTTTAGCAACACGAGCGAGCGAAGGCGGGTTGCTAAAGCATTTCAGCATGAGTTACACTCGATATTTTTTCGCCTGCCTTAAGTAAAAACAGTGTTTCAGGAAATTTTATATTGCGCACCATTGAACTGTCACTGTCAGAATTTTGCATAGAATACTCATATTCCGCGGAAGGTTGTCTAGATTAAGCATATTATTTTTTTCGGCCCTAGATACGCTAAATCGTAGTTTCGGCCCGATTTTGATGGCCGAAATATATGGTTTCGGTAGAGGCAGGCGAAAAAAAAAATATATAACTTCAATATTGATTATTGAAATACGTTTAACAAAAAATACAGTTATATACATTTTTTGAAGATATGAATAAATATAATAAAGTCAAAAACAATATTTAAAAAAATAAATTATAAGCTTAAATTCAATTTTGCATTAAGTGAAACTAATTTTTGATGTTGAGTTTTATAACATTAACAATTCATATTTTTAACGACATTAAGACTGTCCGGATTAAACGGCTTAAATAAGTAAAATAAAATACTTTTCTATTCATGATTTGGTTTCTGCCTTTTTACAATATTTTGCACTATATTAATCGAAATCCAATGTAGGTACTTGTAATAATTATAATATTATCAATACACTTAAACAGATAATCCCTCTAAAGACTGGATCCATAAACGTGTTATTTAGCTATGTCACTAATTAAATTAATAGCTTTCAATTTCAAAGAGAGGCGTAAATAAACATGTAAACGGGAAACCGTTTGTCAATTAAAGACAGTGCTTAGGTTAATTTAGCATTGGCAAATGTGGATCAGTTGGCTAATGGAAGGCGATTAGTGATCGCCTTCGGCACTCCAAATACGCACGGATTCATTCGGCCATATCAGGATAAGTAAATGTCGTCGAATATAATTGAGGTTGCTTGGAATTGATTTGTAATTAGAACAGGAAATTATATAATTGCTTAGCTGAGGATACCTTCACTTATGTATTATTCTCAAAAGTAACACTACTACATAGAAGCAGTTGTACCAACTACAATTAATAATCATTATTCAAAATAAATAAATCCAGAGTGCGGTACAGTTCCTAAGCTTTTATCAGAAACTGATGTTTTTATTTACAGTAAATTTTGATGACCTAGTTTAATTCTCAGTACATTTTTTTACAAGACACAAATTTCATTATGTTTAGTTGAGTGTGTTATGGATCTTCAAAACAATCGTGTCACCTCCGTCGAGCTGCAGTCAGGAATGGAAACAAGTGCTATGGTTAAAATGAAAGGGTTTGAAAAAACACACGTCAACCCTGCGGCAAATGCTTCCATAAATTAGGACATGCTTTGGATCATAATTGGCGATCAAGATACGTCGATAAGGCGAGGAAATCTCAACAAGAATAATACAACAGTTAATGTAAACCAAGCCGCGAAATGTAAAGTTTTCCAGACCGACAGCCTAGCTTCTCCCATTCTGGAGGCCCAAAAAACGGGTCGGTCAACTTAGCACCCCATGTTGTTTATTTTATAAAAAAGTATTGCGCCACAAAGGCCTTACCCAGCACCAGCTAGCACCACAAGAACTAGAGCTAGTACTTTATCCAGGAAATAGTTACAGCGTTCTGAAATAGTGGGGTGTTAAGTTTACCTAGCACCCCACTTTAAATTTTTTGTTAAGTTTTACATACTGAATAGCTTGCACCAAGCCAGCATCACCTAGAACCACAAATTATATACCTAGAACCTGCATAGTTAACCCACAAAAAAAAAATGAAATTTACACTTTATTTTTTTTTACTTTCTCCGTTACGAAGTACGAGAAAGTATTGTGATCGTGATTTTTTTTTCAAAATTTTTTTTTACAGAAATATCCGTTTTGGGGTCCCTAGATGCCATTTCAACAATTTCTAGAAATTTTTTTTTGTGTCTGTGTGTGTGTGTGTGTGTGTGTGTGTGTGTGTGTGTGTGTGTGTGTGTGTGTGTGTGTGTGTGTGTGTGTGTGTGTGTGTGTGTGTCTGGCTGTGTGTGTGTGTCTGACTGTGTGCGCTGTACCTCAAAAACGAATGGAGCAAATGATATGAAACTTTCAACATACGTCTTATCTGATAATCTGAAGAACTGAAAAGCTTTTGGTAAAATTTTGTACACCGGAAGTGGGTGTTTACCTTAACTGTTTTTTGTTTTTTTTCATATATTTTGTTAAATATGAAAAATATCACAAAAATATTTAAACAAACATTGAAGATAACAAAGAAATAAACAAATTTTGCTTTAAAATATTTTTCATAAAATCATTGCTATTCGAGAAAAAAATTTATTAACTTTTTCTCTAATTTTGGTTTATAAGTATGAAACGATAATAGTTACAACAAATTTGTGTGAATAATAATTGTAGAGAATACCAAAATTAACAACTTCTAAAGAATAAGTTTTTTTTTTAAATCTCGTTAGTTTTTGAGTAAACCGAGTTTTTGAATTTGAAATATAATTTTTCCGTTTCATAATTTTGACGTTTTAAACGTCAGTTTCATCCGAGTTTACGCAACGCTCGATGTGCATTTAAAATATGATTTCAATTAAAAATAAACCATGAAAGCGTGAATATAAATGATACCATCAAGTCGGAGAAAGTAACATGATGGCCACATCACCATTTTTCCGTTTTGTAAACGTCAATTTTTGTGAAATAGCTCGCACCAAGCTTGTACCTGATTTTAAAAAAAAAAAAAAACTTTGGCACAAAAAGTTATCACTAATTTTATAAGCAGAGGAGCTTTTACGATTTAGTATGCGTATTTAGAATACCCATATTGATAAATACGTGTAATTTTTAACAAGTACAATGTTACTTTGTTTCTTTGGCAAACTATCATTGTAGGATTGTTGGAGAGGTACGTAAAAATAATCAACATTAATCTTTAAGTAATATATTTTAAATAATAAGTAAATAAACATTGGTAAACATCAAATATTATTATACAAAATCACAATTATAGATCAAACATAATTAGCCACTTGAAGTAACATCATTAGAACAATATTAAATTTTTGAATTTGAATTTTTAAGTAAACAACTGAGGAGATTATGGAAGGTTTGAACGAGTTTTATACCTAAATTGTAGGTGATTAGTGAAAGTAAGCCTATGGGTAGGAATAAAACCTTCCTTTGTATGGCAATGTTCACTTATTTGAACTCTACGTTAACTGTGTTTTTGATAAAAAATGATTTTTTTTTTGTTAAACGTATTTAAATAATCAATATTGAAGTTATATTTTTTTTTTCGCCTGCCTCTACCGAAACCATATATTTCGGCCATCAAAATCGGGCCGAAACTACGATTTAGCGTATCTAGGGCCGAAAAAAATAATATGCTTAATCTAGACAACCTTCCGCGGAATATGAGTATTCTATGCAAAAATCTGACAGTGACAGTTCAATGGTGCGCAATATAAAATTTCCTGAAATACTGTTTTTACTTAAGGCAGGCGAAAAAATATCGAGTGTAACTCATGCCGAAATGCTTTAGCAACCCTACACTTTTAGCAACACGAGCGAGCGAAGGCGGGTTGCTAAAGTCTATTTTCAGCCCTTGATACACTATATACTATTTTGTTCCCGGATTTATTAATCTTTACAATTCTTGGTTCAACATTAATAAATTTATATAAAAAAATGTGATTTTAATCAAGAATTTATTATAAATGTGTTTCAAAATATGTATTATGGATTCTCTTTGAACATTTTGGTGCATATTTTTAAATCGTTCTATATTTTTTGTGCAACTTCGCATATTTAGAAATTCAAAATGTCCCGATTCAGTCCCGCTCGAGCAGCGGAAGAGTTAACACGTGCGTGAGTCCGTGCCAAATTCCGAGTGTTCCCGACAATTGGGCTTGAAATTTCCTTTTTATCACTATAAAAATTGTAGAACAACACACCTTTTCCCCTAATGTCGGGGAAAAGGGGCTATACGGGTCAGGGCGAAAATTTACCAAACGCTATTTCGAGTGCGCTAGGCGTGCTGAACGCAGATATCAATGACGACACTATGGAAGTAGAATCTACTTATTTATAAACGCCCTGCTTCCGAAAACAGTTCAAGCAAAAAACCTCTAATAAATCCTCCAAAACTAATTGTACAATTTAATTGCGTTGCGGTCGAGCAAAGTCAAACGTTAATCGCGCCGGACCGAGTGCCTACTATCGCACCACAAAAAGAAGTCCTTGATTTATCTTCAGATCATAATTTAGCATTAATAAATTTGTACAAATATGCCGATGCAGGCCCATTCAATGTCTACCTAGAAAATAAAGATAAAACTACCCCTCTACACCCTATGAAAATTGGAAAGATATTTTTTTCAAAAAACCTAGTAAACAAGCAAGATGTAATTAACATTTCGTCAGAAGAGAAAATGAAAGTTTGTATTTCATTCAAACACTATAAAGCAGCAAATAAATTTGTCACGGATAAACATTTGTCTGAGTTAGACATGGAAGCATACATCCCTAGTTTCTTTGTTCATAAAAGAGGTATTATTCGAGATGTCGACAAAAGCCTGTCTATAAATGAAATTATGGCAAACATTGAATCTCCCGTACGAGTCATAAACGTTAAGCGTTTCACCAAAAAAATTACTACTGTTGAAGGCACAGCAACAATCATAGAATTAGCAACATGTTTAATCACTTTCGATGGGCAATCACTTCCCCATTACGTAAAGATTCACAGTACATCATGTAGAGTTGATCCTTATATTTCTTCGGTTATTTCCTGTTACAATTGCCTCCGCGTTGGTCATTTGAGCAAAAACTGTCGTTCAAAAGCAAGGTGTAACCTATGCGGAGAAAATCACATCACTTCGGTATGTGGTAATAATAAAAGAATCGAGCACTGTCTAAACTGCAATGGCGAACACACTACCCTTTCAAAATCCTGACCAATTTTCGAATTGGCAAAACAATCCAAAATACAACAATCACGGAATCAGAAAATAGTAGTTTGGCAGATAATTTCACTTCGTTTGCTGACGTAACAAGCAATAACTTTGTTCCCCTGTCGCTTATAGATGACTCATATACATTAAGCTACCCTGAACTACCAAAACGGTTGGTAAGTAACGGTTCAAACAAAATCAACATTATTTCGGACATTACAAAAAAAAATAAAAATTAAATCCTAACAATCATTCTCAAATTGCCGCACCTAGACTATCACATCCTACACAGGTAGAACCTAATCCATTAACCCATAACCCCCATGTCCCAATGTATCATAACAAATCAAACTTTGGTTATCACTCTGAAGTAGGGTATCTGAAACAACGATTAGTCAAGCTAATTTTTGATATTCTAAATGGTACGAAAGGCGATATCTCATTAGATGGTATCGATCTCCTGGTTGCAAATTTACTGAATGGCGCAGATTCTTACGAAAAAAATAATAATAATTCCAAATGGCTTCCTACGTAATTTTACAATGGAATGCAAGGTCTTTAAATGCAAATAAAAACTCTTTAGACATATTTACTACAGAGAAAAGTGTTGATATTTTGTTAATTTCTGAAACCTGGCTTAACTCTTCATATTCATTCAAATTCAGAAATTATAAATCAATGCGGGCGGATAGAAGCGATTCGTATGGCGGATCCTGCATTCTAATCAAACCCAATCTCAATTTCAATACCTTAGATTTTAGTAATATTAATACAGAGCATATCCAAATATCTGGAATCGATGTTAACATCAATAACAAAATTATTACAGTCCTCTCAATTTATGTTTCGCCACACCATTACATAAATAATAATCTATGGAAGATAATTATCTCTAAATGCCAGAAATCTATGTATATAGGAGGTGATTTTAATGCGCATTCCCCCTCTTGGGGGTGCTCTAAATTGGACACATCAGGGAATACTATTCTTGATTTTCTACAAAACTTTAACCTCATTCTCTTAAACGATGGAAGTCCTACCTTAATCACAAAACCAAACTGCCCCAGATCAGCTGTAGATCTAACTATGGTTACTCCAGACCTTATCAACGTTTCATGGAAAGTTCATAACGACTCCCTGGGGTCAGATCATTACCCTATTATTGCATCGCTTCAAAAATCTCACCCTAACTATCCTAGAATGATTACTCATAGCTCGACTTGGAATACTAAAAATGCTGACTGGGACTCATATAGTCATTACCTTGAGCTTGCCTGTGAAAATATCAATATTGGAGATGAAGCAGAAGTACTGTATGGAAAGCTGTTAGAAGCTATAAATAGTAGTGCTGAACATTCTATCCCCAAAAAGCAACCTTTCGTTTCAAACCATACCCCGTAAGATGGTGGTCACCTGACTATTCTAAAGCAATTGCACGTCGGAAACTAGCTTTTACAAAATATTCAAAAAATGTAAATTTCGAAAACTACATTAATTTAAAGAAGGAATGTGCTCAAACAAAAAAGTTGTTAAAAAAAACACAAAAGATAATCATTCCAAAATTTTTGTAACGAAATTAATAAAGACATGCCACCTGCAACCTTACGGGACAACGTTAAAAAAATCAAGAACTCTCAATTATCCTCCGATACTTCCTCTAAACTTGTAGATCCTATGTCCACCGCAAATGAGTTTGCTGATAAACTCGCCCCATCTTATGCTCCTTTGCCTTTCGGGGAAATATACGATCCAAATCCTACCGCTAATGATGTAACCAGAGAAATCACTTTAAAAGAAGTTGAGGGTATTATAAAATTAAAATCTACAGACACCGCGCCGGGTCTCGATGGTGTTACGTATTCTATGATAAAACACATGCCAGTCAACGCCAAGAAGGTTCTAGTTGTTATATTCAATAAAATTCTAAAAGGAGAGTGGGTATCTCTATATGGAACAATGTAAGAATTATTCCTGTTTTAAAGAAAGGTGAAGACCCCAACTCAGGTTCATCTTATCGTCCCATTTCTTTGGCTTCTTGCCGTTTCAAGACTTTTGAAAGGATATTTAAAGATCGTCTTCAGTTATGGTTGGAAAACAACAGGTTGATTCCAAATTCCCAAACCGGATTCAGAAGAAACAGAAGTACTATCGACAACCTTACTACATTGTATGTAGATATCCTAAATAGCTTTACAAACCATAATTATATGATCACCTTCTTCCTGGATATAGAATCTGCGTTCGACTCAAATTAATATTCTTATGGATATTTTAAAGAGTTTCAACCTTCCTCCGTCATTAATCAACATAATTTATAAATGCACGTATTCGCGTAACTTAAGTATATCCTTTAAATCGGTCACCATTAAAAGAAATTGCTATCAAGGTCTTTCGCAGGGTGCTATTTTAAGTCCATTACTTTTCATTGCATATATAGCACTCGCACCAGATATTAAAACACTTGAGTACGCCGATGATTTGGTACTTATGCCTCAAATAAATCTTTCAACCAGTGTGCTGCTTCTGTAGATTTAGCGCTACAAAGTCTAAACACATGGCTTCAACATCTGGGTTTCAATCTGTCTGTAGGAAAATCTAAGTTAATAGTCTTTACCAATAAAAGATTTGATTTAGATAATCTCACCCTTAATGGAGTTAATTTTACTATTGAGCACGAGGTAAAATTCCTTGGATTAACCTTCAATAAAAAACTATCATGGAAGGAACATATAGACAATGTCGTTACAAGCTGCGAAAAATCCTTGAACATCATGCGTGCAATCGCCCATATCAAATGGGGAAGTCATCCCAGTATTCTGCTTAATAGGTATATACAAAGCTCTAATACTTAGTAGACTGGATTATGGCTGTTTTTTATACGAAAATGCCTCTTCAAAACTATTAAAAAAATTGGACCAAGTCCAGTACAAAGCTTTACGACTAATCTTGGAAGCAATGAAGTCAAATGCCCTTTTGGCAGAATCCTGCGAACTTCCCTTAAATCTCAGACGTTCATTTACATGTCAGAAATATGTTTTAAAGAAAATAGCCTCTGACAAAGACAGGCTTAGAAATCTACATGATCTGAGCATCAACGTACTCACAAATAAATTCTGGCATAAACGTAAATCCCCACTAGTAGCCAACAGCTACCTGGATGTAAAAAAATACGAACCTTCTGTGACCTATAGGAGTTCTTACTTCAACTCAGTTCTTAATGTTGAACCAATTATATTGTTTCCAAAATATTCCCCAAACCCCCTAATCACAAAATCCGAATTCAGTCAGTATATTAGTGACTTCTTCGTTGGATATACATCTATTTATACTGACGGTTCAAAATCAGAAAACAGCTCTGGCTGTTCTTTTTATGCCGAATCTTTAAATTATTGGGAATCCTTTAAATTATCAGCGAAAGCCTCTATATTCACAGCTGAATTCTTTGCAATCAAAAAGGCCATTGAATATGTTTCGAATTTGGCATCCAACAAATTCTTAATTATCAGTGACAAAAAATCTTTTCTTCAAGCTCTACATTCAGATCCCAAATCAATTAAACATCCCGAAATATTAGAACTATTACTTGACATTCAATTATTAATAAAAAATAACAAACAAATATCATTCTTATGGGTAAAGGGTCACTCCGGAAATCATGGAAATGAAGTGGCCGACAGGTTAGCGAAGGAGTCCGAATTGAAAGATGTAGAGTCAAGCTTTCTTCTGCAGTCGAACATTATAAATTTAATGTGGGGGGAGAATCTCTCTCTATGGACAGAACAATTTGAAAGAATTTCTGTCGAAAAAAGTTCAAAATATTATTCCATCGTTGGGGGTATACCTTCCTCTCCATGGTTCAAATATATTAACGGCTCAAGAAAACTCTTAACCACGATTGTAAGGATCCGCTTTGGCCACTGTTGTGTAAATTCACATCTCCATCGAATTGGCGTCATAGATTCTCCCCTCTGCGATAGCCAAACAGCAATCCAAGACCTGGAGCATATTTTTCAAAAGTGTCCTTTATTTGATGCATCTCGAAATAAATTAAAAAATACAGTTAAAGTTTATTACAACGCAAGTCAATTTTCCTATCAATCCCTTGTGAAATCAGAAAACATAAAAATATATTCTGCCATTATTGACTTTTTAGACGAAATAGGCATCTCTTTGTAGTCTAGTATATAGCTCATATCATCTCATAATCAATCTCCTACCTCTAGTGTAACCTCTCCGTCGGGCTCAAACCTGTGTGTGTCTTTTTCCTATAAAAGTCGTGTCGGCCCCCACAGACGTCTTTCCTCTCAAATTCCCTATGTTCCCGCTGTCTAACTCATTTCATCGGTTTAAGCTGGTTAAAATGGACTTACGTCCGATGACCAATGTGTGTAAAAAAAAAAATGTCCCGATTAACGTTTTGTGGTAAATATTTGAGGCATTTAACAATATCAAAATGTACTGTACTGTTTTACTGATTAATTTATTAATTGAATGATGATTATTTCGACCGACGGTTATAATTTTGCGATGAAATATCTCAGCGTGCAATGGATGATGAGAATTATCTTCTTAATATTTGTTTTTTTTTTTGACGGATGAACTTTATTGAATGGGACTGTAAATCGTCGCTATTAGTGAGACTCGAACTCAAACATTTCTCATCAAGTACACACGCAATATCCGCAAAAGTTTGTTTGGGCTGATATTCGTAGAGGGCGCATCGTTGGTCCAATGTACCAGGAATTGCAACAAAATTAAGTTATTCTCTTCATAACAAAACTAGTAGCAATCAGGGCTGGGAATCGAATATGAATAGTACGAATAATTCAAATACTCGAATATTCGAATACGAATAAATCCACAAAATAATTAATAAATAAAATAGAAACAACCTTACTTATTGCAGAGAGTATTAAATAAATTCAAAATTCAAAAATTTTTGAATTTATTTCACAAAATAATTATTCGAATTATTCGAATATTCTAATATTCGAGTATTCGAATTATTCGAATATTCGAATTATTCAAATATTCGAGTATTCAAATTATTCGAATATTATTCGAATATTATTCAAGTATTATTTGCGGAAGAAATGAGAAGAATTAAATTAATGGGAAATTTAATTTTAAAGATATTTGTTTTCTTATCTTTTCTCGTCAAAGTGGTACTTTTTGAAAAAAAAAAACAAGAAACACTTAGAGTGTACAGACATTACCGTGTGCCCCAGCAAAAATGATGTAGAAATAATTTGTATAAAAATTAGTTCTAAACACATTTGTATTCCTATATTTTTCTCATAAAAGTAATAAAATTTAAAACATTTTCCAAAAAACAAAAAAAAACACCAAGAGCGTACCGACACTACTGCATCTCTTACAAAGAAAATGGTCATTTATAAGAAATTTAATTCTAAACATATGTATTTTATTGTTATATTTTGCTTATAAAACACATAATTTTTGAGATATTTGTAAAAAAACAAACAAAAGGAGGTGTACATTTTTCAGAAATTACCGTGTATCCTAGAAAAAATGCTATAAACATAATTTATTGAAAATTTAATTATGAACATTTGTAATCTTAAGATTTTTCGAATATTTCAAACGTTATAACGTTTATTGGTAGTCTACTATTTTAATATTCATTATAATTACCTGTAGATTTATTTGTATTCGATTCGTAGCCCTAGTATCATATGATTATCAAAAAATACGTATGCTGGAAATAAATACTCGAACTATTCGATCATTCGAATATATTTAATATTCTAAATATTTAATATTCTAAATATTAAAATATTCTAAATATTCGAATATTCTAACTATTCGAATACTCGACTTTATGCGAATATTGGAATTATTCGAATAATTCGAGTACTCGAATACGAATAGTATTCGAATAATTTCTTGAATAAATATTCGAATACTCAAATCATAAAAATTCCCAGCACTAGTAGCAATTGATAATAGTTATCAGAAAAAAAAAACAGCAAATTTTTCAAGAGGACGGTTCGCCTCCACATTTCGCTTTGGCTGAACGACAGTACCTTGACGAAACTTTTAGTAGGTTGATTGCTAGACGAGGTACCATTGAGTGGCCTCCGTGGTCGCCTGATTTGACACCCCTAGATTTTTTCTTATAGAGACACCTTAAAAGCAAGGTGGATAAAACGCCACCAGAATGGCTAGATGATTTGTGAGGTAGAATATTGAATTAATGCCGTTTGGTAACTCCGGACATGTTATCTCATGTAAGACGACACTTCGAACATTTATTTCTGTATGGAAACCAACGAAAGCAATTTTGAATTTTGGTTTCCAGGGTTATTATTTGTTTAGTTATTTTATGTTAATAAATCACGCATCAATTTTACATTCCTTATTTTTTCTTATGAGTCGTTCCCTTGTCACGGGGAGACGCAGCGCCGGGGGTGAAAAACCCCCTTCCTTGCCTGGCTACGAGAATGTCTCTTGGAAAGGTATGGGTTCGTCGGACGCCTAGGTCATCGCCACCACGGGAAGCGAGGACCCGAGCGAACGATGCTGGGTCTGTTTGGGTGGCGTCTGTGGAATTTTGTGGTGGTTTTTAATCTGTCAGAATGCCTCTGTTTCATTTGTGTTTGTGTTCAGGAGGAACATCGTATGAGGGGAATATAATTTTATTATATGCTGCGACACCACAAGAGAGGCAAAGAAACGAGCTCTCCGCAATTGAATTATACTGGGTCCACTGGCTATTGACATTACTCCAATCAAGATCTTCAGAGTTGGATCCAAATCTACTAAATCCAGGCCAATTAAAGTTGTTCTCCTGAATAATGAGGTTGTTAAACATATAATAACGAAAACTAAACATCTAAAAGATAACCCTATTAAATTTGGGTTCGACAGAACTAAAATCCAAAGAGATGAGTTCAACCTAGCTAAACAAGAATTACTACGTAGAAAGAATAGTGGAGAAAATAATTTGTTTATTAAATTCATCTCAGGAACTCCGACGAATACTGCCTCTACGATCAACCATCGCAACGAATCTAACGGCGTCACATCAAAAAACTGAATATTTATTTTCATAATGCTGGAGGGATACGTACCAAATTGCGGAGTTTAATGCTTAACTGTAGTTGTAGTTGCTATGGTGTCATAATTATTGTAGAAACTAAAACTTTCTAACTATTCTATTTTTAGAATGGATAGAAATTCTACCAATAGCTTTAAATCACGCGGTGGTGGTGTTTTGATTGCTGTACGATCTAACTTAATATGTAGTAATATAGATATTGATAATAATATTGTTGAACATTTATTTGTACATGTTACTTCTGGTACCACTAAACTGATTATAGGAGCAGTGTATTTTCCACCTAACTCGTCTTTAGAGAAATATGAATTTCATTGCGACTCTTTAGATAGAATTGCGGAAAAGTATCCCAATTCCAAATTGCTTATTTGCGGCGACTACAACTTACCAACAGCTATTTGGTCCAATGATAATTTCGGACTCACCGTCAACAATACTCCCTTTCCACCGGCCCAGTTGTTAGCTAATCGCTACAGCTTCAATAATATGTTCCAAATATGTGAAATACCCAACGAGAATAATATATTCCTAGATTTAATTTTTGCGCAAGGCGATTGTGAAGTATCTAAAGCTCATGATTTATTATTTAATGTAAACCACCACCATATCCCTTATTGTTTGGCTATACATCTTGATGAACCAGTAAAGACGCTCAAGTATACTGAATATGTTTACGATTTTAATCGCACTGACTATACTGCTATTAATCAATATTTTTCGTCAATCGATTGGGATAAAACTCTGAATGTTGATAATATTAACACTTCGGTTAACTGTTTTTACAGTATATTGTACGACGCTATTAAATTATATACCCCTATCAAATGTATCAGGCGCTCCACGTACCCTCGTTGGTTCAATAATGATCTAATCAAATTAATTAATGAAAAAAAGATTGCCCATAAAAAATTTAAACAATTTAACACATCAACTAATTACCAGCGATTTAAATTGCTACGTACTGAGTGTAATACCTTAAGAGATTATTTATATAATAATTACATTGATTCTGTTAATAATAGTTTACAAGATAACCCTAATTTGTTTTGGAATTTTGCTAAGTCAAACAATGGCGATTTTGACTTCCCTGTTATCATGCATTACAATGACCAAACTAGTGATAATGGGTTTGATTGCGTTAATCTCTTTGCAAACTTCTTCGCTTCAGTATATAATTATGACACACCAACGGATTTACCTAATTTTAAATATAATCATGAAGTTTTACACTCACCATTTAAAATTACCAAGAGTGAAATATTTAGTGCTATTACCTCATTAAATTATAGTAATAGTACGGGTCCAGATGGCATCCCCAATAGCTTCCTAAAACATTGTGTTTATTCTTTATCACTACCACTATTTATTATTTTTAATCGTTCACTAACTGAGTGTACAGTTCCGAATCTATGGAAAAAGAGCTATCTTAGTCCTATCTATAAATCAGGAAAAAGGGACGATATTCATAATTATCGAGGTGTTGCAATGCAGTCGGCCATTCCTAAATTAATGGAAAAATTAATTTCAGTTCAATTACATTGGTTTTGTAAAAATATTTTATTAGACGAACAACACGGTTTCCGAGCTGGTAAATCAACTACTACTAATTTGTTAATTTATGAATCGTTTATCATCAATGCTTTAGAGAATAAAAACTCTGTGGATGCTGTTTATACAGATTTTTCTAAAGCTTTTGATAGGGTTAATCACACCATTCTACTATTAAAATTAAAAGCCCTAGGATTTTACGACTCAGTCATTGAATGGATTAAAAGTTTTTTAATAGGCCGCAGTCAATGTGTGAAAATTAAAAACCATATTTCTGATATAATTGAAGTCCCTTCGGGGCTTCCACAAGGTTCGCATTGTGGCCCTTTACTGTTTCTTGTATTTATTAATGATATTGCCTCTAGCATAAGTAGCTCGAATTTTCTGTTATTCGCGGATGATTTGAAACTCTACAAAGAAATAGAAACTGTAAATGATTGTTTGTTACTACAAAATGATCTTACTGCTGTTAACAACTGGTGCCATTTAAATAAATTGTATTTCAATACTGATAAATGTAAATCAATTACCTTTTCTCAGAAGAAATTGCCGCACGATTCTAATTACATTATTGATAACTATATGCTTGAAAAGGTTACCTCCATAAAAGATCTTGGGGTTATATTCAATCATAAATTAAGTTTCGAGGAACATATACGTTACATTTGCAACCGCGCCGCCAAAATGTTGGGTTTTATTAAACGAATGTCTAGGGAATTATCACCTCATTCCTTTAAAATCTTATTCTTTTCATTTGTCCGTTCTAACTTAGAATATGCTTCTTGTATATGGTCTCCGTTTCAAACTTCATTCGTTAAACAAATTGAAACAGTACAGAACAAGTTCCTGATATCATTTTTATTTAAGATTGGCAATGTAAATAATTTAGATCTTAACGAACTCAGGTCGAGCTTAAATATCGAACATCTCTGTTGTAGGAGATTTTATATGGATATGTCAACTATATTTAAAATCATCTGTGGTTTAATTCAATGTCCGCAGCTACTCTCTCAAGTTCGCTTTTATGTAAAAACAGATAGTCGTTCTGTGCGTCATCCGCCATTGTTTCGCGTACCTTTCCATAATACCAACTACAGCTTCAACAATCCTTTATCCCGTTTAATGCGCAATGCTAACTCAATTTCCTTAAATCCAAATTTTAACCTCTTTTCAAGCTCATACCCACATTTTGTCCGTACACTTAAGTTTATGTACTGTCCTAATCATAATCAGTTTAAGTTAAATTAGTCTGTATTATAATTTTTCTATTTGTATTACTATTTTTTGTTACTGTAATTTTTTATAAATGGTATATCCGTTAATAAACTTATTATTATTATTATTATAATTATTATATGTAAAATATAATATAATCAAGCCTGTCAAAGAATTTGGCAGCGAGCTCTTTGACACTCAAAGTGCCTGTTTCTCTGTGGATTTTTGAGTTGCTCATATAAAGAGGTGCGTTAAAAAGCCGCCTCAGAGACTTGTTCTGCTGTATTTGGAGTTTGTTGAACTGAGGTGGTTTACAGTAGCTAAATACTGGTGCAGCATAAAGCATTTATGGTCTGATGACCGATGCACTTTATACTATGTTTATCGGAACACTGGCAAAGTATTGAGCAGTTACAGACGCTAAATATACCAAATTATACCCTAGTATCACAATTCTGTCGACCGGATCAGAGGCACGGCGGAGTAGCTATTTATTGCGATAAATATTTGGAAAATAAAAACAGAACAGATATAAACTGCCTCGCGGCTATAAACGTTTTTGAATGCGCAAATATTGTAATTTTTTCTGGAAAATTGGAACTACTACTTGCACTCCTCATGTCAAATAACAATAAATTTTACATTGCGGGGGACTTTAACATTGACACACTAAAAGAAAATAAAATAGCAATCGATTTTAACCCACTTATAACTTCGTACGGAGGTATTTTGTTAGTAAAAGAATACACCAGAATTGCGAAGAACAGCGGCTCATGCATAGACAACATAATAACAAATTATCAACACCTAAGTCAATGCCAAATCGTAGACACGGGTTTCTCGGATCACTTAGCGCAAATCGTAAGCATCCCCTCAGTGCCAAAGAGAGGCGCGGCGCGTATTAGGAAACGTTTATTTTCAGATCAGAATGCTGAAAAATTCAACAATTCGCTTAAAAATGTAGAACAATGGTCAAAAATGTATAATAGTAATAATGTAGATGCACAGTTTAACGTTTTTATGGAGATTTTCTTGCGGCACTTCAACAACTCCTTTCCTCTTGTATCAATCAGGAAACAGGCAAAAACACGCGTATTTCCAGTGTCAGAAAAATCAAAAGAAGCAAATGACTTAGTAAATATATATGAGATTATAGCGGAACACTCACCAAAATATAAACCCATTCTAAGACACTGCAAACAACAATATAATATAAGCTTAAAAGAGGACAGACGCTGCTATTACGACAAGAAGATAGTAAACTCTACAAACAAGGGCCAAGCAGCCTGGCACATAGTGAAGGATGTCATAACCCCGACTGCGAACACGAACACGCGCAGAACGGAGATCGATGTAAATGTATTCAACGACCACTTTGTAAATTCAACAGCGAGACTGTTGGACTCGCTGCCAAAGAATTACAACACTATTATAGACGGAAAAAAAATAGATAACACTATATTCCTACACCCGGTAACGGTACATGAGGTCATAGACATAGTGAAAAATATGCCCACAAAATATAGTGCGGGAATCGATGACATAACTTCACACTTGGTTAAAAAATCAATAGATCATTTTGCAGAACACTTATGTTTTCTAATTAACGAATCATTGCGCAATGGGACTTTCCCAAAACAATTAAAATTAACTAAAGTAATACCAATATTCAAAGCCGGTGATCCGGAACTTGCTAGTAACTACCGACCCATAAGTCTAATTTCTACATTCTCTAAGATATTTGAGTATGTCATAATTAAACGAATTAAATCCTTCTTGATTAAGCATAACATACTGTCGAAACACCAACACGGGTTTACAAAAAATAAAAACTGCAACACCGCAATATATGAATTCACAAACTATATTTATACAACAATGGAAGAAGGGCAGCTGTCTTGCGGAATACTGCATGACCTATCCAAGGCCTTTGACTGCATTGACCACAGCATATTGCTATCTAAATTATACGATATGGGATTCAGAGGAATGGCCCACAAATGGTTGGAATCGTATCTAACCGGTCGTCAGCAAATTGTAGAAGTAAAACATCTCGCGGAGATTGTGCAGTCGGAGGTCTTGGATATTGTCAGTGGCGTCCCGCAGGGAAGTATTTTAGGGCCCTTATTATTTAATATCTTTATCAACGATCTATTCAGGCTTAACACGAACGCCCATTTCAAAATTATAAGTTATGCAGACGACACGAACATTTGTGTAAGGGGTGCAAACTTTAATGAGCTATGTCAAAATACGTCGGACGCATTAGAGCCCGTATTCACTTGGTTTGAAAACAATAGACTGATAGTGAACAAACATAAAACCAACTGTATGTTGTTCAAAAAAATTGACTGTACTACAATACCACCTGATCTAGCACTTGGAACTCCTGCCTTTGTCACAACATACTCGGCAAAATTCCTAGGGCTAGTTATTGATGATAAACTAAAATGGACTAACCATATAAATAATATCGCAAATAAATTGAGCAAGACTAACTTTATGATACGATCTTTAAAGAGCTATGTCTCTTTTGACATACTAAAAATGATCTATTGTTCAAAATTTGAGAGCACGATACGATATGGAATAATTCACTGGGAAAACTGCTCACAATTTGATAAGATTTTCATTGCACAGAAACGTACGCTTAGAGCAATGTTAGGACTAAAACCAAATACCTCCTGTAGGACCCAATTTACAAAAAATCGCATACTCACCGTATATCCCATATTTATTTTAGAAAGCCTTCTCTTCACCCACGCACATAGCACAAGACACAAGAGCAACTTTGTGTACCCTAAACATAAATACACGTTTACAGAAAAAGGTCCGAAATATATAAGCATGAAATTATACAATGCCTTACCTCAGGAATTTAAGATCATCAAAGACATTAATATTGCAAGGAGAAGGATTGTTGGGGTGCTTCTGGAAATTGAGCCTTACTCCCTAGAAGAATTTCATAAGTTTAAGTTCAACTAATGTACCGCTCCCCTGATTATGTGACGCTAATTCCTGTACTAAGTATAAGTATGTGTATGAACCTGTACTGTATATTTTTGTAGGAATAAAGGTGAATTATTATTATTATTATTATTATTAAAGGCTTTTCCGTTTTTTAAGCGAAATATTAGATTTGGTGTTTGTAATCGGTCATAGCAAGGTGAGTGTCGCTTGGGCTTTATTGACCGCTCTTTTGATGTGTTTGGACCAGCTCAGGTGTTGGTTAAGAACAACGCCCAGGTATTTTATGTCGTGTTTAATGGGAATAGGATCTCCAGAGTACGTGAGCTCGGGTATTTGTCGTTTAGGGCGGAGATGCGCGAATTGCATAGCCACGCTCTTTTAGTTTATCGCATTTGACGGCCCATTCTTCGAAGGTGTCAATTGCCTTTTGCATTGTTCTCTCTACAATGTTTTTACCCCGAGTAGTTTTTATACTACCTGTAACGTTAAAATTTTGTCTTAGAGAATTTCGTAACTAAATTTCAAATTTGGAGTTACTGCTTGGAATTAATTCTAAATTCGAGCATTTAACATATGCAATCTTATTCGCATCATGGCGGTGATACGCTCTCACCTGTCGAAGATGTCTTAATTTTGGTTTCGAGAACTGTGTTGGTGCAGACGCATGGTCGAAAGTGGTTCATCATCAGCGTGGTTGTCCATTACGTGCGATAATAGTTGCGTTACGCTGTGAATCTTCCGTATCGGCAAACGATTGCTCTTGGTACGCAGATCATGGGAAGACCAGATTCCGTTTTTTTAGGGAGGAAAAAAAAGCGAATCAGGTAATGTCGTTTTAATTAATTGGTTTCGATCTATATCTCGTTCTTGCTGCTGCTGTGCTGTTATTTATTTAACAGTGAATTCGTGACGGCGTTTTGACGGCGGTCTCTACTGCGCTGTTCACTGGCTTCCGTTCGAGTGGCGAGTCTGTCCAAGGATGACGGCGTCGAAGTTTTTGTCGGCCCTGCGGAGCATCGGTGGAGAAGCCGACAGAAGTATTTCCACAGCGAGGGTGGAGAAGCGGCAGCAGTACGTCAGCAAAACAAGGCTAGATTTAATCTAATCGTAGGGAGAAGATATCGGGTGTGGTCACGGCCTGGGCTAGTAAATGAAACGGTTTTCATCTGGTTCCAATATTTCGCCATTTATTTTTATGGCTTCATCAGGGATGACTAAAATGAATACATTTGAGTAAAAATGTGCATGATGAGGTTTGGTAAAAAAATGAACTTACGATATATGTTCCAAAAATAGTGATAAACATGGCAAATCGGCGGCTAATTGTTAAAACATTGTACACTGCACAGTAACAAACATCTACGTAGTATAAAATTACATTTTAAAGACGATATAAAAGGTCATGAAGTTAATAAACTAAAAAATCCCCGATCAGCGAGGAAGCGTGTGAAAATAGTAATGGCGGACAATCGGTGTGAGCTGAGTGATGTACATGTGCGTCGTCGTTGTTGGCAGCCATTCTGATTTGTGCAGGTTGGGAAACCGCAATACCAGACGGGCTGCCGGCAACACGGCACGGCGGCGGGAGATATGAATTTGAAATTTTGAATTTTAAAGTTAAGGCAAGGAATATGGAATATAAAGAAAGGCAATAGTGTGCTTTAATTTGACTACGTTTTAAAACTGCCACAAATTGTGTCGACCTCTCGTTGAGGTAATTTCAACTGCTTAGAGGTTTTTTGTAACTGTAATGTCGGTAAAATCACTCCCCTGAAATCGAATATCCAGAAAATAGATAAACACAGGATACGTTCCATTCAAAAGTGATTGGTGACAGACGGAATGTGATTTTGAGGTAGGCGTGGCGCACTTATTAGTCAAGAGTGCAGCTACTAGTAGGGATGTTTTCGGATTGGGCGTTTTGCGTCTGGACGTCGCCTATGTTAGATTGGGGATCCGGACACAATCCCGACAGCCGAAATCCCGACAAGCCAGAATCCCGACAACCCAAAATCTCGACAACCCAAAATCCCGACAAATCATTAATTCTAGATTATTCACAATAATATTGAATACCATTTTTCAGTAAATTTTACATTTTACTAATTAATAGTTTATTATTTTATTTTATTAATAGTTTTAAAAATCATGTCATTATTGAAATGAATTTTGAAAAATTGAAATGGTAGTCAAAGATTGAAATAAAAATTTAGGTAATTTAATTTTTAAAAAATATATATACACAATCTGTATACATTAAAATTGCACAATTACAGTGATACATTGTGAGCGATACCACGAAGATATTCCATTAAAGTTCGATTTTCAGGATCTTTTACAACAGTCATAATTCTCATCTCCCTGTCATCATCTACTCCCCTGCGTTTTGGCTGTTGTTCTCCGCGAAGAATGCATTCAACTTTATAATCCACCTGCTCCTGTTCTTTTTGAAATTCTTCAATGATATTATAAACACCAACATGGGCCCGTCCAACTAAGGTCTCCCATCTTCTGTGCCAAGCCTCAACAACATTTTGAGTGCGCGGGGCTTCCAGTTGTATTGAATCAAACACGCACCAGAGTGTCGGTGAAAACAATGGCGGAACCCGAACGGCAATGCCATTATGCAAACGACGCCTCATTCTTCCAAGAACGTAATTTTCTTCGAACAACTGTACGACCTCTTGAGCATCGGGTGGCAAATGAGGAAGTAATGTGTCAAATGCTGCTGGAATTTCGTCAGCTGGAATAAAGGCTAATGCAAACAAATGACGAAGCATTAAACTGAACGGTTCATCTGTACCGTAGCGAGAAGCCAATCCACTTGATTGAATGTTTCTGAATCCACATTGACACAGATGGAAAAAACAAGCTTTATTAATGACGTTCTGAAACTCAGATTTCGAAGCATTTATAGCGGCCTTTTCTGGATCACTAATGATTCTGGGTGGCCTTAGCTCAACATTATTTTCTTCAGCGAAATCAATTAAGTCTTGGAATAATCGTTTGTAATTATCTTCAGATTTGCTGGTCATCAAAGTATATACTAATGGAAGAATTCTGCAATTTTGAACTCCGACAGGTGCGTGAATTGTATACAGTGGAGAGCATCTTTTGATGGAAGGTATGGACGAATATCCTGAGAAGTATTTACGATGTTGGTTTGAATAACTTGGCACGGTTGATTTCTGGTACACCGAGCATCTTCTTTAACTTGGCCAATCCTTTTTGCGATATAAGCTGCACTCGCTTGTGGAGCATGGTTATGGTCAGTAAATTTACGGAGATGATGTTTTCCGTTCAAATATATCGTTGTCACTCGGCCGTTGCACATTTCAGATTTTCTTTTTTCACAACACCAATAATACCTAATAACTTTCTTAAAAACTGTGTTTATTCTTTAACTTTACCTTTATTTATTATTTTTAATCACTCCCTCGGTACAAGTTCGTTTCCATATCTTTGGAAAAGGAGTTACATTACACCTATTTTCAAATCTGGAAGTAGGAATAACATCTCTGATTATCAGGGTATTTCTATTCAATCAGCAATACCCAAACTATTTGATGGACTGATATCCGTCAAATTACATTGGATGTGCAAAAATATCTTAATTGATGAACAACATGGCTTTCGTACCGGTCGATCTACTACTACGAACTTATTGGTTTATGAATCATTTATCATTAATGCCTTGGAAAATAAGAATTCTGTCGACGCCATCTATACAGATTTTTCCAAGGCATTTGATAAAGTTAATCATGCTGTGTTAATTTCTAAATTGTATTCTCTGGGATTCCATGAATCCGTTGTTAAATGGATTAATAGTTTTTTGAATGATCGCAGTCAATGTGTCAAAATTAAAAATCATATCTCTGATGTTATTCTTGTTCCATCGGGTGTGCCACAGGGATCGCATTATGGGCCCTTACTATTTCTTCTATTTATCAATGATATTTCGCAAGCAATTTGTAACTCGAATTTTCTGTTGTTTGCCGATGACTTGAAATTGTATAAGGAAATTAAATCACTCAACGATTGTTTATTACTTCAAGTAGATATCACTTCTATCCACAACTGGTGTTGTCAGAATTATTTATTTTTCAACACTAATAAATGTAAATCTATTACTTTTTCCCGCAAGAAGTCTCCGTACAGTTTTAATTATGAAATTAACAACAATATACTTGTAAAGGTGTATGAAATTAAAGACTTAGGTATATTGTTCAACTCCAAAGTGTCATTTGAAGATCAGATCAACTATATTTGTAATCGTGCTTCGAGAATGTTGGGCTATATAAAGAGAATGTCTAAGGATTTGTCACACTCTTCTTACAAAATAGTTTACATGGCATTTGTTCGATCACATCTAGAGTATGCCTCTTGTATATGGTCTCCACATCAGATTATTTATAAAAATCAAATTGAACATATACAAAATAGATTCTTAAAATCAATTTCATACAAACTAGGTTATAGCACAAATATCGACCTTGAAGTAATAAGATCCAGTCTACATATTGATCATCTTTGCTGCAGAAGATTTTTTGCAGATATGTCGACTTTTTTTAAAATTATTAGCGGAGATATTAAATGTTCTGAACTTCTCTCTCTAGTGGATTTTTACGTAAAATATAACAATCGCGCAATTCGGCACCCCCACTATTTCGTGTAGCATTCCATAGTACAAACTATGGTTTAAATAACCCAATCACACGCTTTATGCGTACCTCGAATTCACTTTCGCTTAATCCTAATTTTAACATTTTCTCTTGTTCTCACCGGGAGTTTATGCGCTCAATTAAATTTACAGGATATTGTTCACATTAGTTTTATTTTAGGTTAGGTCAGTTTATTAGTTAAGTGTAGTTCTAAATTTATACTTGTAATAATTTTAATCAATGTACATTTATGTTAAAATGGTTAAACCGTTTAATAAACATTATTATTATTATTATAATACAAATCATAGCGACTCTTATCTTTCACCATTAAATAACCACGTGCATTAATTTTATTGCTTCCTTTTTGAGATGGAACAATTTCACAAATTTCAGCCATTTTAAGAACAATTTAACGAGCAAAAATAAACCGACAAGTGAGTGGTTGATACTGAACTACACCTGCGAGTCTGTTATTCAACAGACTCGTAAAACCGAAATTAAATATTTTTGGAAAAAATGTGTATTTTAATCAAAGAAAATCGACCTGTTCGAGGATTTGTTCACAAGTAATACCACAAGAGGCTAAATTTTGCTAGAAAAATATTAATTTACACAAAATGTTGATTGCCTAGCAATTTAACGAGTTCGAAATGACATGGTAAAATCACGAGAGCATAGCTCGATTGATTTTATCAAATGTCAGTTTGAACGAGTTGAATTTCTTAAGGCAACCAGAATTGAGCGAAAATTCGTTTTTCCTTGCAAAATTTAACCTCGAGTGTGTATTTTGCATGATTATTTCATAAATAAATTACTGCAAACAAATAGTGAAACTTATTTATTTTAATTATTACAATTATAAAGGAATACTTCTACTTTTCTTTTAAATTGGAGCAATTGAATTGGGAATCTTCTGTGGTTCACGTCTTTTTGCATTGCTTGCATAGCGAGCACTTTTAAATGCAATGTCTTTAAGTGAATCAAAGTTAATTTTATATTGGGTGAAGTATATCTCCTGTAGCATCTTAGCTGTAACGTTCCAAAAGACCTTAACCACACACTCTTTGTATTCACTGCCGTCGATTTTTCGCATATTGTATGCCCACGACTTTAATATGGTACATAATTCTGATTGATTTGTATCTTCTGTTAATATATATCCATTTGATTCACAAAATGTTGTAAACAGTTTCCAGATTGATCTTTTACTTTTAGTAGTGTTGACTGGAACCGTTTTTTCTACTTCTGCATCTATCTCATCGGTAGATTTATCACCAAATCGATTCATGTTTTCTGTCACTGTCACAAATTTCTCGATTGCTTAAACTTTTTTCCAAAATAATACGTCAATTTTAACCAATCAGAAACGTCCATTTGTTTATGAATGAAATAATCCAAAAATATTTAATTTCGGTTTTACCGAATTTATCCGCTACTTAATTTCCACACTGTATATTAATCAAATTAATATTTTGACAAGGCATTTGAACCAGGTCATAAGAAATTTAGTTTTTACGGCTTTACTTTGGATGGCGCCACATTTGAAATTCGATGGATTTCTGTAAATTATATTTGTTGGAAACACTAGACGGGGCTTTTCCGTTTCAATTTATCTACAAGCCGTGTCTCTTCCTGTAAGTTCCCGTGTTGCTTGTAACTTAGAAAATTAGACGCGTAAAGTTTATAGCAAAAAATGTAAAAAGTTTACTTAATGAAACATAATTAACAATAAGATATATATTTGTAATCAAAAATGTTTTTATATTAAGTAAATATTATATAGCTTGCTTAACTAGTTTTTATCAAACGAACATTCTCGAAGGAGAATCGTCTGCACAAAACTTGTGGAAGTATAATATTTAATTATTATAAATTGCAAAACAAGTTAAAAAACCAAGTGATTTTGATTATCAATATTTAACTTGTATGAAATAAGTATAATTTGAATAATATGTAATATAACTATTAATTAGTAATATGTAATATTTAGTTCTCATTACTTATATATTTGTATTGTCCTATAATTGGTGACTATTGGGCAATTAAAGTTTGTTATTAATATTATTATTAAGTTTCTCAAAAACAATCTGAATATTTAAATTTTTATTTCAATTTGTCAGAATTCATTTCATAATTTTAAAATTTTTAAACTATTAATTAGTAGTATGTAATATTTAGTTAAAAAGGTATTTCATTAATATTATTATTGTTTCATTAAAAATAATCTAGAATTAATTATTTGTCGGGATTTTGGTTTGTCGGGATTTTGGCTTGTCGGGATTTCGACCCTGTCGGGATTTTGGCCCAGTCGGGATTCTGGCTTGTCGGGATTTCGACCCAGACCCGTTAGATTGTCATCATTGCCCTGCAGAAATATGTATTGGATTGAATTTAATTTAGGGGTGTTACGGAGGGTTAGGTATTCCAAAAAACTTGTGGAAAACGGACGAAAAATGTAATACATACACAAATTTTGAAAACGATAAAAACATTGAAACCTAATGAAATCAATTATTGTGTTATTTATTTATTCAATGGATTTTAATTTTACATACGAATTCTGACACTACTTAGTTCTATCGAATAAAGAATCAGCTTAAAAATAATACGATTCAAATAAATTTAACAAACATATCTACTTAATGATATTGACAAGTTGGTCTTGAAAGCGCTAATAATAATATTGAATTTTGCAAAATGTTTTAAAATAATCAATTGATTCTTCTTTTCACCTTGGTTAATAAAAAATAACACGGTTATGAATTTTATTCGGAAAACATTTCATTTATTTTGCACATTACTAACTTTTTGTTTGTATTTTTTGGTACACAATAATGTTTTTGATTCCGTTGCTAAGAGTTGATATAATTTGCTTTTAATCATAATATCGATTATAATTTTTTTATGAATGAAGCAAAGGTCATTTTCATCGAGCCACTGAGCATATGAAAGATTTATTTTATTTAAAACATCCTTACGTAAGAGTTGTTTAAACTCTTTAATTTCTTTGTTTTTATTATAGAATTCTATGATGACCTCTAAAACACTTTCTATTAAATTTATCAAAAATTCTGTTGGCCTATATAAAAATTGTATCGTGCCACTTTCACCGTAGTCCCTTAAAACCAACAAAATTTCATTTTTGATATCAATAACCTCTTTGGTGTTTTTAATGAAATCATTTTGACATTTCTCGCATTTAAATTTGTTCTGTAATTTGTAACCTATATATCCAGCGTAATATACAATACTATTGAGTTGCAACGAGGTAATATTCTGCAAATGTTCTTGGGAAATTTCTTCACTATTACTGTCTCCAAACTGGTCAGAAATGTTGTTTTCCTCAGTAACAAACGCTGTTGTATTTCTGAGAAGGAAAAAAAATAGATAATAGTAATTAAAGCACGATGTTTGCAAACGTTACCTTACTGATTCTAGGGATAATTCCATCAACTGCTCATCATCATCCAATTGACAATTCGTATTCTCCGTAACAGCTTCCAGCATTCGCACTTGCATAACCTGTTGCAATCTTTGGCGGAAACTCCTAACTGTTGGATCAGGATTATGTCCTCCTTTGCTTCGGAGAACTGCGAACAAGTTTTCAACAGTATCTTGCTGCAGACGATTTGTTAGTAAATATGTTTGCCCTTTTTCGCAAACGTCTTCAAATAAAAGCAACACTGCAGTTATTGTTTGAACCATTCCATCAAAACAATAAATATTTTTTCTAGCGACATTATTTTTATTATAAACTTTAATGTCGCTTATATACATCTTCGCATTTTGTAATGTTTCTATTACGATTCCATTTTTGTCGAATAGTGGACGTCGCATCGGGTTTTTGTCAAACACATTTCGACTATTCAAACAATCAAATAAGTCATTCATTGTTCTTAAGAAAATAGCCGTATTTTCAGCAGAATTTGACACAATCTCGCCCGTACTCACTCCAGTTTGAAGGGCAGAGGACATTCTTCGGCTAAAAATTTGAACAGCTAATTTCACCGACATTTTCTCAAACGAATTGGGATGTATATGACGTTGTGTAATTTTCGTTAGTGCTGATGATAATTTTCCTTTTTTGTCAATGTTGTAAATTGCAACAATGTCGTTCCATGATACTCTTAAATCTTTCACAAAAATATCTGTTGACATTAGAATATTTCTTATCGACTTTATAAGATGGGGTACATCATAAAGAGCATAAATTTTACAATTTTCTATTGTAAAAAAGGGACTCGTTTTCGAAACATTAAAAATACTATATGCTCGCCTATTATTTGATCCTTGATCACAAACTACTGCCATAACTTTTAGACCAATGGACATACATTTTTTAATATTTTCAATAATTAATTGTACCAGTGTAGGTCCTTGCGTAGGTCCTGCCGCAATGTAATATTAAATTGGTTGTTTCCATGAAGAAAACAACCCTCGCTGCATAAAAACAAGCGCTTGCGTCCCAATTTTCGATGTTCTGCCAATTTCTCCAAAATCTTCAAAACCCTCTATGATGTCTTGTTTCAAATTATACTGTAAATATTTCTTTATCGACATCTCATCGAACATTAAAACACAATATTTAACAATATTTTCCATACTTGCCACCTTGTGCTGAAATAATTGGAATAAATTTGTTTTTGTGCCAGTTGGCAAATTATTTGTTTCTGTCCAATTACGAATTGTTCGTGGAGATGGTAAATTCAATTTTGATTTCTGCCTCATAAATTTATATTAAGATGGCGACTTGTAATAATATGCTAAAGATAACCGTTTTTCTGTTTTGGACCATTTGTTATTGTTTTTGTGTAGTGTCACCATATTTACAAATGTTTGTGTGTCGGTCGATTTATTCTTCAAAATTCTTTGAAAATTATAACCTGGTCTCATTTGCATAACTTGCTTTTTCAATCTGTATTTCTGTGTACGGTGGCGCCTTAATTTTCTTAGCAACGAATTCGATTTATTCTTTTCTTTTCGACAGTTAGTGGATAATGACAATTCCAAAGAGGGTATTTCGGGTAGAGTAGGCTCTTCGACAAGAAAATCTCGTTCAGGAGTTAGATAATGAATTTGCTGATTGTCACAAGTGCCCTGTAAACGAAGTTTGAAATAGTATATTATGACAAGAGTTATTACTTTATAGTTTCTTCATGTTACAAGACTTCCCTTTACTGCCTAAATAAAAATAAAAGGATAAATTACTTATCGAATTATTATCAGCTTGTGTTAGCGCAGATAGATCGTCAGCACTGGTAATATTTTTGGAATAACACTTTGTCACCGGTAACTTTACTGTAAATTCTTCTTCAGTCTCCGAAGTGGATGGAACGTCACGAAAATCATGCGGCACTGCATTTTTCGACAAACTTTTCCGCACACCACTACACAATATATATTTTGTGTTAAAATGTCTTTCACAAATACTCCTTAATCGCAATTCGTCTTGTTGAAATTGAAGTAAATTTATGTTCCCGCAATTATCGAGCCAAACTTTTTGCCGTTCTTGGTCGATCGAAACTTAAAATATGATATATTCGGCTGAGTAGACCGTTTGTTAAAACAATTAAAATATACACAACTGGTTTTGCTAGTATTCATTTTAAATAATTTTGAATTACACTACGCTTCAAAATAAAAAAAAAAACATCTTATATCTTGGAAAGATGATAAGGAACTGATCACAAATGAACAATTTACAAAATAACTGAATAGTAAAAGTAGAGGGATACATTTTGGGATGTGGTATTGTTAAGACTCCTGACCAGTCCCAACACGAACCCTTAATTAATATTTATTGCCGGTCTGAAACGTGAGAAAGTGCGGCTAGCAAAAATATTTCAAAAGCCCGAATAAACCAGCCATGTTAGTTTTTATGGTGTTTGTGCAAGTTGCGATAATGCCCGCTGTTTCCATTGGCCCGACGGCGTACATCTGACAAACAGACCACCGCAACGCGACCCTGAAGGGTAAGTTGGCACCCCTCCACCACCTGAGCACCCGGGAAGACGACATCAGTTAGGTATGACAACCACCAAATCGTACACACAAACGCGTACATACTATCAATCATAGGAGTCGCCAACCAACAGACCTACATAAGAGCGTTGCGAGGCAAGAGGGGGTACATACACAGACGTAGTCAAATAGTGCTATTAAGTTGCCGTTCTTTATATTCCATATTCCTTGGTTAAGGTCACAAGATTGACAATGAACTTATACAAAAATATATACTATTTACTACTGCACCTCTATTGTCTGGTTGAGTGAAGCTCCAAAGGTAAAATTAGTGAAGGTATTACGTTAAACAAAATTCAAAAAACAAAAAGTTACTAAAGGTAATATTTACTGACATGGGTAACATTAAGGGGGAAGTTTAAAACATGTGAGGCGTGAAGTACGAAGGCAAGGAGGCTTGTGACTGGAGTCAAGGGGACGAGACACGTGGTGATTTATTTAATAAAAACGCATAAGTGGAACTGAGACCTTCAGTGACAGACCGGAAGTTCATAGTATCAAGCTGCTTGGAGGTGTGAACCATCTCCAAGAACAGTCTGGCCCTATATTGCAACTCTCGATCCAACACCTCGGTATTCTCAAGATCCACGTTATGCAGCGTGGTATTTGCGTGTGTAGCAAGCGCACATGAATTTTTATTATTTTTGATATCACTTCTATTCTGCGTAACCCTTGACTTCAGCCACTGCCCCATCTGTTTAATTTTACTCTTAGGCCCAATTCCCACAGAAAAGGCGTAGGGCGAGGCGAGGTACAGGCGCGACGTCGCACAGGCGGGTGTGATTTTCACTGAACTGGCAGTGAAGAGGTGGATGTGTGGCGTAAAGGAGTTAAATATGTATACTGATGACGAAAGTGACGAGGACGTCCTCGATCTTGTTGTTTTGGCAAATCTTAATAGGCAGAGAAAGTTTTGGGTTCACCATTTATGGTTTAAAAAAACAAGAGTGGATTGTTCAATGTCATGAAAGAGCTGGATATGTATCCGGAAAGGTTTTAAAACTATTATAGGATGTCCTATGAACGTTTTTACATAGTACTGGCATTGGTAAAAGAAAGGCTAACGAAAAGGACTACTAATTGGAGAGAACCTGTTGGGCCAGAAGAGAGGCTGTTAATAACACTGAGGTAAGTACGTTATTTGAAACTCAATTAATTTTTAAATCAATGTATTGTTACAAAAGTTATAAAAAAAGTTACAAAAGTTATAAAAAAAGCTACAAAAGTTATAAAAAAAGTTACAAAAGTTATAAAAAAGCTACAAAAGTTATAAAAAAAGTTACAAAAGTTAAAAAGTTGTTCACCCTGTAATATTTATAAAGGTACTATATAAATCTAACCTGAATTTTGTAAGTTAATATAATCACCCATATTGAAGCGATCATTTCCATCAGAGTTGTGATTTCTAATACCATTATTCCTATGCAACCAGTACCTGGATAGCGATCAGTACTGACATTGTAGCCATCATCTTCAGAACCAGATTGTGGGAAAGGGCATTCAGAAACTACCACAGGATTTAAAAGCTGATCAGCCAATTGTAGAACTCCCATTTTGAATTTTCGCTTTGTTCTTTCGTCCATACCTTTCATATCTGGCAAAAGGCTCTGCAAGTATGCCATGTCAGGATCAATTGATTAGCTTTTCTGGGCAATTTTCCGTTCCTCCATACATTTTTCTTTCTTTTCAAAATATTTAAAAGCCTGTTCATTCACATCGGTTAGTATTCTAGCTCCTTTCTTCCTCTTCCTGTAACCATCACTGCTAGTACGTGGTGGCGGTAGTTTCATTGCAATTGGATCAGGAGAATGAGGCGGTGATGGACGCATATCAGATTCAGATTCGTCATTTCCTCTTTGTATAAAATCTTCTTCTGATCTTTCGTTGTCTTCATCCTCTTCCTCATACCTGCTGTTTTCTTTATCCTCTCTCTGTAGTTGTGTTATGTTAACCATGTTGCCTTTGCTTTCGCGAGATTTGAGAAAGGAATCCAAGAAATGAACATGTGGTGTAAGGTAATAATCCTTAATTCGTTTAGCTCCGGATCCGGATGGTAGATTTTTGGTTTTTGCACTTGACGTACCTTCCTCTAATATTCTTCTAACGATCGCGCAATCAGGCGCTAAAAAAACAACATGGGTACAACTATAATAATAACAATTATATAATTTAGGCTGTACCAGCAATTTTTTAAATTCACTTAATGTTTTCTAATTGTAATTAATTTTGTTTAGGTACTTTGCAACTGGGTGTACATTTAAAGCGCTTTCGTACTACTTCGTAAAAGGACATAGTACCGTTCAAAAAATAGTGCATGACACTTCTCAGGTAATTTGGGAATAGTTACAACCAGTGTATATGCCAGTTCCTTCAACAGAGAAATGGACAGAAATATCGCGTCATTTCTACGATCTATGGAATTTACCCAACTGTGTGGGAAGTATTGATGGAAAGCACATCGGAATCAAAGCACCGCCTCGATCAGGGTCTGCCTTCTACAATTACAAAGGATATTTCTCCATTGTTCTACTTGCCGTAGCAGATGCAGATGATATGTATGTAACAGTTGATGTCGGTGAATTTGGATGCAACAGTGACGGCCGAGTATTTCGCAACAGTAATATGGGAAACGCTCTGCAGGGAGGATATCTTGGTTTACCTCAATCAACTGGTCTACCCGGAGAAACACGAAAAATCCCATATTATTTCGAAGCTGACGAAGCCTTCTCACTCACAAAAAATATAATGAAGCCTTACTCTCGAAAACAATTGTGCAGTGATCAACAAAAAAAAATTTAATGGCAGATTAACAAGAGGACGAAAATCTGTAGAATGTTCTTTTGGGATGTTGACGTCAAAGTTTCAAGTTTTGAGCACAATCATTCGTTGTGACCCAGTTCGAATTGACAGTATTGTTCAAGCTATTTGTGTGTTGCATAATGCTATAAAAGAATGTGATGGAGTATTTTAAAGATCCCAGCACGAAAACGTTATTGTGGGCAATCCTATTGACCATCTGACACCAACGACTGGAAATGCAAAAAATATGAGGGACTACCTAAGCAAGTACTTCAAAGATCGTTCCCCAATTTCAAATCAGGACAGATATTGCTAAGAATACATATATAGGTATATTTTGAATTCTACTAAGTAACTAATAAAAAATATAATTCCATAATAAAATTTTTAAAACTTACCTCTTTCTTTTAAATGCTCTCCAATGCTAGCCCACGATTGATCTTGAACAGGTCGATTACTATAATCGGAACGAGTGTTGTCATATAAACAAGGAAACTTCTCCACCACTTCACAAAATTTTATATTAAATTCTGGGTCGTCGCGCATTTTCCATAAATACGGGTAAAAAGTAAACAAAACACTGTTTTATCTTGAAATACAAGAGGCACCAGACGAGAGGCACGCTTCTCCAAACTGACTCGAGCAGCGACAAAACGGCGCGGCGCAGACGAAGAGGCGAACGCTCGCGTCTCGTCTCCTAAGTGGGGATTGCACCATATGTTTATATAGAGGTGGCGTGGAAGCGTCGTGCCTCTCACCTCGCCGGCACCGCGCCTCCGCCCGTGCGCTTCTTCTGTGGGAATTGGGCCTTAGTGACTGAAAATAATGATCTGATTTGTTTTAGATTGTATTTAGCAATTCTGATGTTATCTGCTTTGAGAACATTAACGATTTCATTGGTGAGGCCTGGGATGTATGGGACTTTTCTGTATTCAAAGGGAACAGGGGGTTCGGGGGGTTGTGGGTTTGTTGTCGGTACGTCGGCAGTTTGACCTGGGGTATTGTAGATGATTTTTTTGACTAAGTTTGGAGGGTAACCATTGTTTCTAAACGTAACTTCCAGCTTCCGGTGGTTAGTAAGTAATAGGGAGGGATGACAAATTTTCGGTACTCTATTTTTTACATTTATGGCGTTACTTCCCTAAATTGTTTAATCTAATCTTTATTATTAAATTTTACGTGAGGAAACATTTTCGTCGTGTCACGTCGCGTAATCGCCGATTACCCTAACATGTGTACTTAACAGCTACTGAACTGTCAATAAATAAGTACGATCGTTAGGTTAAGCCCAAGTTTTTTTTTTCCCAATTTTTTTTTATGTATCCATGGCGACTAATAAATCTCGGGCGTTCCTTGTTGACGGCGACACTAATGATACCAAAAAAATATTTGACATTTACAGAAGATACGTTTTACTTCGTCCTCCACAAACTCCCTATCAACGATTATTTGTCTATTACCGTAATGGGAAGTGTTCAGTCCAACCCATTGGAATTAATACCTTTGGAAAAATTCCAAATTGCTAGTTATCTTTTCGAAGATATGGCAGTTGGATAAGTTCCACTGTAGCTGGATCGTACGTAGAAGAGTCAATAAATAACAAAAAAGCCATATCCAACCAAATTTTTCAAAGAGAAGTCTCCGAAAACAGTACTTGTTCTTCTACGGAACAATATGTAAAAGAATTAATCATTTCCAATCTAAGTTTGCGCGAAATTACAACTAATCAAGTAAAAATCCAAATGTTCTTCCCGAAACTTCTTGTTCGACGACGCCAAGGATTATCATAGAAAATTGCTCAAACTGCAAAATTAACATTGACGTACATTATACAGTTTAATTTAATGCAAGTAGAAGCAATTACAACAGAGCGAAACGTTTGCAAGTATATGTGGTCATTTTAATAATCATGCGGTTGTGTAATGAAGATAGGAGGTTGTGAATCGCACCCCCTTCTTTTACGCATACTTGCAAAAGTCGCTGTATTGTAATTGCTTCTACTTACATTAAATTGTATCTTCGGAGTTTTTAAATCTGCCATTTCTTTCATATTATAGAGTTTAATAATTATTTGTAATGAAATCTTGTACTGTAATATTGTCTGTCAAATTTGACATTTCTGTGCCTTAAAAACAGTTTGACATTTCTGTGCCATAAAAACATAAAAAAGCACTAGTGTTATAAAAAGTCAACGAAAATTGATGCAGAAAGTGCCTACTTTTAATGGGGACGTCGATAAATGTAATTTTTGAAACTTTTTTTCACATTACATAATTTTTCTGAGGATATATTGTCCCCAGCTTCTCGAAGTTAATTTATTTCATCAAACAAATTTCCTAGATTCTAGTTTCAAAATAAACTTTAGCTCATTTGCCTCTGTTTATTTAGTGCCAGTAAAGTAATAAAATATTTGCACGGTATATCAAATAGGTGGGTAGCAATTAGTGCGCTGGAGAGTTACGGATTAGAAAAGTTTATATTGAAACTTCCAATTACCTAGCAGTTAGTTTTATCGATTGAACTCCATAGGATTAGCGGGTATTAGGGAACTTTCCGGAAACGATAGAACTCATAATTGCGGTATATGGCCTAACAGAGTATATAAATTGTGCAATTAATATTTTGGCATCTCGGTCATTATTATTTAAGTATTATTTTTACACTTGAGAGAAAATATCACTACTTATTATAATGTACCGGGTGTGTCACTGACGCGTCAAAGTCACTTTTAGGCCGTAAATATTTAACATTGAAAAATATGATTTATATAGAAGTTGTAGATAATTATCGACTCTACAATCGGAAAACATATTTATGTATACCGGGTGCCCCATAACGGAGAGCCAACACAAACTTATGTTTTTTTTTTCTTTTTAATGAAACACGGTATATCTTTGCATTTTATCCGTAGTTTTTAATGACAATTAAACTGACCATAACTTTTATTGGGCTAAATTAAACCGTTTCTATGTTATTCTATGTTATGGGTAAAAACCAGCAATATATATACAACATCTTTATTTCAGTAACTTTTACATATTTAAGTTTTTCATGTATTACTATTTGGTTAGTAAGTCACTGTCTGGGCTATCGACCATCGGTCTTTCTGCCCTGTTTTAAGAAAAGAAAAGGAAAATTTAATTTTGTTTGATGTTGGTTTGTGGAACTGTCCGGATGATGCGATCTAATGAATTGATGAAGTGTGCTTGTGGGATGTTTGTATTTTTTAACTGGATGTTGGGGTTACGGGGAATGTAATATTTATTAAGAAGGGTTATGTTGGATGGTTTAGTTATGAATTTTCTACCAATGGCTAATATTCGTTGAGTGATGGGAGTGATTTGGGTGGATTCGTATAACAATTCGTTGGATGGGTTATGGGGAGGATTATTTGGATGTCTGATTTTGGTTAAGGTTCGGAGTGCGGATCTTTCTGCTACTTGGAGATGATGTAGGGTGGAAGGGCGGCATTGGGTAAAAAGGATTGAGCCGTAGTCTAACAGGGGCCGGCAAATCGATTTGTAGATACTCACGGCTGTTGCTACAGAAATGCCTTGGTTCTTAAAAGTTAGTGACCAAAAATGCCGGCTCCTGATTTTGACTTTGGCTTTATTGGACTGGTTATGGGGTTTGAAGGATAGTTTAGAGTCGAATAAAATTCCAAGAAATTTACAATTGTGGGATGGCGGGATTTCGGTTTGGTGGATTTTAATCTTGAGAGATGATAGAGTAAATGTTATCAATGGACTGTAATTTTGGACACACAATCGAAACCTTCTGAATCCGCCGAGGAATGCACTTCCCGGTTTCCGTTGGACGAAAATATAAAAAAAAAACACTCACCTGGTTTCCACGCCGGAATTCTCCGGATCCAACCGTAACTTGCGTTATTCGGGAAAATAAAGGAGGGCGATAAATTGAGGAGGATTTCGAGGATGGGATCGCCGAATACCGTAGGGTGCAGTTCCTTTGAAAAAACGGCGTCAACCACGTGGTCCCGCTCCTCCTCTGCGGACTCAGAATGCCAAACCCAAAACTCTACCCACTCAATAATCGAGATTTGCGGGCAAACTAAATTCGCGTAATTATAACAAAATATAAACCGCGTTGTTCGTCTTCGGACCAGAGCCAAACACACTCTCTTTCGCGATCGCCACGAACGTCCTTTTTTCGGGCGCTCTCAACAACAAAAAAAAAACGTAGTTAAACTAAAAGTGCATAGAGCGCGACACCGGACGGCCGACAATATGCATTTCTAATTCGTTAATCAAATAAATATTAATTGGCTCGAACATCCCCCCGCCCCTGAAGCTACCGACTTCAGCGCCAACAACTACCGCGTAAGACGGTCAGACTCCGAGCCTAACATAAATACAATTTAAATCATATCCATCCTAAAGGAGACAAAACCAAAAAAAAAACGAAACCAAATTGAATATCATAAGTCTTTCAACTAAACAAAACAAAATCAATCAAACTATAACCTGGGTAAATATTTATCCTATGTGCAAATAACTGAAGTAAGGGGAGGGTTCATAAATCCCTAGACACAATTACTGGGTACCTCCTGCCCCCCGGTTTACAGTTACAACTATTGGGAGGGCAGTGGACACAATTTCACCAAGGGCCTCTTATATAAACCGTTCTTCGTGCGCACTAATGCGACTCGTACGGTTCCGTCCTTACCCGGATAAACCTCTTCGATCCTACCTAGAGGCCATTGTAATGGAGGCAAGGGAGTGTGGTTTACAACCACTAAAGTACCTACTTCTAAAGATGGCGTCGGTTTAATCCACTTCGTTCGAACCTGAAGTTGGAGATATTCCCGACTCCACCTGGACCAGAAGGATTGCACGATTTTGTCCGACAATTGAAACCGAGATAGTCTCGACTGAGGAATAGTTTCTAAATCACTCGCGGGTAAGGATTTCAAAGGTGTTAGCGTGAGGAAATGCGCGGGAGTCAACGCTAGTGGTTCTGCCGGGTCTTCGCTCAACGAACAGAGAGATCTCGAATTCAACAACGCTTCAATTTGTACCAAACAGGTGTTCATCTCCTCATATGTCAATAGTTGATCTCCGACTACTCGGAATAGATGGGACTTAACGCTTTTAATATTAGACTCCCAAAGCCCTCCAAAATGAGGAGCTCGGGGAGGGATTTAATGCGATATTCGTCTAATCCATCAACCAGAGCGTTTCGAAAATCCGAGGACGCATGTAGATTCGCCAATTCGTCCAGTTCCCGCTTAGAACCCACAAAATTGGTTCCGCAGTCGGAATACATCTCTAAACACACACTACGTCTTGAGAAAAAATCTTTTGAACGCTGCCAGAAATGCCGCTGTCGACAAATCTGAGACCAACTCTAAGTGGATGGCTTTGGTGGCAAGACAAATAAACAAACAAATATATGCCTTTTGAACAATTGGCTTCCTGCGACGACCCAAACTGATCGACCAAGGACCGGCATAGTCTACACCAGTTCTAGCAAAAGCCTTAGTTTCAGTTATACGATAGAAAGGTAGATCCCCCATTAATGGCCCAACTGGCTTTGGCTTAATCCTAAAGCAAATATTACAATTTCGGAATGTTTTTCGAACAATAGATCGAGCCGACAAAATCCAGTATTTGTGCCTTAAAATCGCCAACAATAAATGAGGACCTGCATGTAGGTTTCGCAAGTGAAGAAATCTCACAATTGTACAAAATGGCTTTCTTTTGGAAGTATAATTGGGTGAGCATGGTCCAACTCAATGTTCGCCTGGCCCAAACGACCTCCTACACGAAGCAGTCCATCGTCTAGATACGGTGACAATTTTCGCAGTCGAGGGGAACACAGTTTCCCATTTTCTAGAACCCTCAAATCTGCTCGAAAATATCTTCTCTGTATTACTCGACACAGCAGGAGTTCGGCCCTCTCCAAATCTTCGGCTGTGATCCCTTCCCGCCTTGGTGCTAACCAAACAAATCGCATTATGTACACCATACTACGTCGTAGCTTGGAAAAGGAAGAAAACCGATCGATAAATTCCTCAAACAAGTTGGAAGCCTCCGTACTCAGCGCAGCACAACAAACAAGCGCTTTTTCTTCCGGAACAGGCCAGCGTATTTCGTCAGCGGTCAACCAACTAGGACCGTTCCACCACAATTCATGACAGCCTAGTTCAATGGGTGTCAGGCCCCGTGAAGCACAATCTGCCGGATTCTCATTTCCCTCAATATGGGCCCAAATAGTTACGTCCATCGACGCTTGTATCTTGGCGATTCTATTGGCCACAAATGTTGTCCACCGATTTGGAGGGGAACTCAACCAGCACAGTACGATAGTGGAATCCGTAAATGCTCGAACTTTCGGGTACAACTTACGAGCATGGAACACAGCTAACACAACCTGGAACAGATTGGACAGAAGTAAGGCGGTTGACAGTTCTAGGCGCGGAATCGACAAAACCTTGACTGGAACAACTTTGGATTTTCCACATATCAAAGAGATAGTGACCTCAGAAACACTCGATACCACCTTCAAATACACTACGGCTCCATATCCGACTTCCGACGCATCTGCGAAACCGATCAACCATAACTGGGATTGGTCGGTGACACCAACATAACGAGGAATGGAAAGGGTCGAAAGCTCGGCGCACTGCTCCTGAAAAACTTTCCACTTTTCCAAAACGGGTTCCGATGGACGCTGGTCCCAATCGGATTTTCCCATCCACAATGTTTGAATTAAAATCTTCAAATACAAGGTGACTGGAGCTAAGAAGCCCAGCAGATCAAATATCCGGGCAACGGTTGACAAAAGTTCCCGTTTTGTACCGAGGCGCTTATCTAGCTGAATTTTAAAATCAAATGAATCTAAAGGTGGATGCCACCTTAACCCCAAAACCGCAAAACTACTTTCGGTTTCAAAGTTTCTCTGCTCGGCAAAACCTTCCCTAACTTCAAACCGATTTCCCACAACGACAGAATTCGTGGCCCATTTACAAAGTTCAAACCCACCCCTTTTAAACAATTCTTTACATTGTAAATATAGCTGCACCGCCTCCTCTTCCGAGGGAACCGAGGTTATCAAATCATCCATATACATGTTTCTCGGCACATGCTCGGCGGCCAGTGGAAAACTTCCCTTTTCGTCTTCGACCAGTTGTTTGATGGTGCGCAATGCCAAATAAGGGGACGAGCTGACACCGAAAGCTACACAGTTTAATTGCCAAATCTGAATTGGATCTTCAGGGTTAAACCGCCACACCAATTGCTGAAATTGTCGATGATCCGAACATACCCAAATTTGCCTATACATCTGTTTGATATCAGCAGTCACGGCACAGCAAAACAAACGAAAATTTAATAGTAACGAGATAATATTGGTTTGCAATTTAGGTCCTGAGTGTAAAACTTCGTTTAACGACAATCCGCTTCTACCATTTGCACTGGCATCGAACACTATCCGCAAGGGGGTACTTGAGCTTTGCTTAAACAGTGCGTGATGCGAAATCACATACCCAATCGAACCGGGAGGAACAGGACTCAACGAAATATGACCTTGATCTATGTAATCTCTCATCACTGCATGGTATCTATTTTTCAATGAGGGCGAACGCTGAAATTGTTTTTCTAAGTTATGAAGTCGTTTGCAAGCCAAGTCGAACGAATTACACAAAAGACTAGGATTTTTTCGGAACGGGAGAGCAACAACGTATTTCCCAGTCTGGAGGCGTTGGACCGTAGATTCGAACAGTTTCTCACACTCTAACACCTGTTTATCGAAAACAGCCTCCAAAGTAGACGGAACTTCCTCTATTTCCCAAAATCGCTGCAAAAGAGGTTCGAGCTCAACTTCCGAGGTCATAAACGCCACATTCTCTGTGGGTTCCTTTTCGGTTGGGAGCTGTCCCATGAGCACATAACCGAAAGACGTTTTATAAGCAACGGGCAATTCCGGAGATTTAACAATTTTTTCTCCATCAACAATAAGAGGAAATACCCCGGCTCCAATAATGCCGTCAATCCTTCCCGGCCGATTAAACGAACTATCAGCGAGCGGCAAATCCTTTAAATATGTCAGATTTGAAATATCCATGGAGCGTGAAGGAATTTTATCGACTATCTTATCCACCACATACGCCGGGAAATTAATTACCACTCAATGGTCGAAACAAGAAAATAATTTGGTCAAGGTTTTCCCGACAACAGGACTTCGGGCTCCGCCAAATCCAACTACTGTAGAATTTAGATTTTCTACGATCAAACCCAACCTAGCACAAATTTTGGAACAGATGAAGTTCGACTCACTAGCTGAGTCGAGCAAAAACCGGAGAGAATGCCTTTTCCCTTCCAAATCATGCACTTGAACAACCATTGTAGACAATACAACCTTAAAATTTCTGCCTTGTTTCACTTCATTCATCCTCAAATTACAACATACCGTGAAGGTGTCCGGATTTTTGGACATTCCCGAGGCGGTCGACTTTTCCGAGGGCGAGTCCGCGAAGTGTAAAAGGGTATGGTGCGAAGCTTGACATTTACCACAGGTCTCCGACACTGAACACTCCGATACGCGTTGTTTATCGCACAAACACCGAAAACATAAACCATTGGATTTTGCAAATCCAAACCGCTTCCAAGGACTCATTTTCAAAAATTCGGGACACTTATTAAGTTTATGACCCCTTGCCTTACAACAACAACATGACGCAGGGTTGACCTTAACATCTTCAGATTGTATACAAAAAGCCCGAGTGATAGGTCTCGACCATTTCGTAACCTTGGTGCTATTTTCTACGAGTCGTTCCCCGGAAGGTAGCGTCCGAATCTGTTTTTCAATAAATTTTACCAAATCTACATAAGTGGGTAGGTCTTTATCCCGATAAGCGGCTTCAAACGCCCGTTTTGACGTTGGGTCCAAAATATGCAACCCCCTATTTAACAGAATAAAATCGACAATATCTGGTAAATTCAGTTGTTTCAACACAGCAACTGGGGCGCAAAATTCATCTAAAATAGAAGTAAGACCTCGTCGAGATTCAACATTGAGCGGACGAAAATCAAAGATTTTTTCTACATAAGTATTTCCCAACGCTCTCAAATCATTGTAACGATCTACCAAAGCCTGCCAAACACTACCATAATTATCCCCGGTGGACTTAAAATTTTGACAAATGCTCGCTGCTGACCCGGTCAAACTCGCAGTCAGGTATTGAATTTTTTCCAAATTGCTCAAACGCGGATCTTCATGTCAAGGCTAGAAAATAATTCGTAGAAGGCCGTCCAACATTCTTGGGTCCCATCAAACTTCTAAACGTTTCAACCTAATAGGTTCTACTTTGTGGGCTGACGCTGAAGCCAGCGACTGATGGGGGGGGCGGCTGCTCAAAAATCTTACTCGCAACTCTTTAGATATATTCAATCAAATCCCGAATAGCTACATTAAATGCCGGTTCAAAGTCCGCGTCCAGCTCCAACGCAACTTCATTAATCCGCATCTCTAACTCATCAAATTCGGTAAATGTTTTATGCAACAACCCGTACGAAATTTTAAAATTATTCAAATTCTGTCCCTCATTTATTTTTTTTGCAAAATCATGAATTCTTTGAACACGTTGAAACAAAGTCTCCTTCTTTTTTAAAAGAATTTTTAACAAATTTTGTGGTTTTTCCATGATTGCAATCAACACGGTACCATGGAAATAACAACAATTAACTAAATATATCTTCCAATGGAAAATGGAAACAACAATTAATAAACTATATTTCCCAATGGAAAATGGACTATCAAAATGAAAACTCTTCAACAACCACTTTCAATTTGATAATTAATTTAAATGAAAAATATACAACCAAATTTGCAATTTAATAAAACTAATTTTCCCAACAACAAATAATTTTATCAGCTTGCATTTAATTATATTCATTTCTACAACGAACAACTCAACCTATTGTCTTGCGTTGAATCATATTCCGACAACGAACAAATGGATTGATTTAACGTAAACAACACCGACGCGTGAATCGCAACGAACAAAAACCGGCCACTAACCTCGCCCGGCTGGCGGTGGCACGTGTTCTTAAATCCGGTTCGCATCGGACCAAATGTTATCAATGGACTGTAATTTTGGACACACAATCGAAACCTTCTGAATCCGCCGAGGAATGCACTTTTCGGTTTCCGTTGGACGAAAATATAAAAAAAACACTCACCTGGTTTCCACGCCGGAATTCTCCGGATCCAACCGTAACTTGCGTTATTCGGGAAAATAAAGGAGGGCGATAAATTGAGGAGGATTTCGAGGATGGGATCGCCGAATACCGTAGGGTGCAGTTCCTTTGAAAAAACGGCGTCAACCACGTGGTCCCGCTCCTCCTCTGCGGACTCAGAATGCCAAACCCAAAACTCTACCCGCTCAATAATCGAGATTTGCGGGCAAACTAAATTCGCGTAATTATAACAAAATATAAACCGCGTTGTTCGTCTTCGGACCAGAGCCAAACACACTCTCTTTTGCGATCGCCACGAACGTCCTTTTTTCGGGCGCTCTCAACAACAAAAAAAAAACGTAGTTAAACTAAAAGTGCATAGAGCGCGACACCGGACGGCCGACAATATGCATTTCTAATTCATTAATCAAATAAATATTAATTGGCTCGAACAGTAAATGATTTAATTCTATGCGCCATTTGGAGAACCAGATTTTCAGCGAATCTAATGCAATTTGTAACGAGTTAAGGGCAGAAGGAAGGGTTGGTGCGTGGGCTATTAGCGCAGTGTCATCCGCGAATAAGAGTGGGTACGTTGCAGAATTAAAGTGTGCAGGGTCGGGGTTAAATGTGTTATGGCAAAATAGGTTGTAAAGTAGAGGAGAGAGTGGAGAGTCTTGTGGAACACCTTGCTGAAGAGGGAATGACGAGGAATATGACTGTCGGATTTTTACTTGACACGATCGATTGGTAAGGAATTCGTGAATTATAATGATAAGATGGTGGGGAATATTTAAGAGAAAACATTTGTAAAGCAGACCTCGATGCTACACTGAGTCAAACGCTTTTTTGATGTCGAGAAATGCTATGGCGGACTTGTGACCTTCGAGATGTTTTGTTTGGATATTGGATGTGAGGATGGTAAGGGGTGGTGTAGTCGATTTTTGGGGAAGGAAACCAAATTGGTAGTCGGGAATGGAGGCATTCGAGGATTTTAGGATTCTTTCCTTCAAAAGGGATTCAAATAATTTACCTATTATTGAAAGGAGGGTAATCGGACGATAGCTTCTGACGTATGAGGGATTATTATCAGGTTTAGGGATGTAAATGATTATACCTTTGTTCCATTAATTTGGGAAGTATTGGTTATGGTGACAATAGTTAAGGATTTTTAGGATAAATTGGTGAATATTCTCGGGTAGCTTTTCGAGGATAAAACGAGGAATATTGTCGTGACCAGGAGATGTGTTTTTACCAGAATGTAACACCCGATAGTAGTTTGCTTCACTTATAACATTGTCCATCGGTGGTGGAGAGGGATGAAAATTGAATTAATTATACCAGTCATCTATTGTATCGTGAAAGTCATTATTTACTGATTTTTTAAAAGAGTTGTGAAAATGTCCTGCAAATTATTTTGAAATTAACTTGCCATCTGTGATTGTTGAATTATCTGAAGGATTTATAATATTATTGATATGGTCTGATTTTTTGTATTTTGTCAGTCTTTTAATTACTGTCCAGTAAGTCTTGCCTTGGATGTCATTGATTTGTTGGCATGTTTCCGTCAATTTGTCTCTTTTATATTCAAAAATAAGTTTCCGCATGTGTCTGTTCAATTGATTAAATTTTTCTTTCAAAGCTCTGTCGTCGTTGAATTTAATGTCTCTGTATGAATTTAAGTAGTCGAAGGATGAATTTAGGGAGAGGATATTTGTAGGATTGCTTTTAAATTTTAGGAGTGTGGAGCATAATGGAGTCAGCTAGGGCGAAATTAAATTGGGATATTATAAGTGGAGTGATATTTGTTGAATTGCCGAATTTACTAGCAATATCATTTGCTACTCCTTCAATGTTACAGTCCTGGTCGTGATAAATGAATTCGGGAGGGAGTGGTGTTGACAGGGATTGTGTATCAAGGTCAAATTGGATAAAAAAGTGGTCGGAGCATAGGTCTGGAATGAGAGTAACTGTGTGGATCAGATGACGGATGTTGGATATACAGAGGATAATGTCGGATGTAGAGATTGGTTTTCATTCATTATAAAAGTTGGTGATGTAGGAATTCGGAAAAAAAATGGAGTTATAGGAGAATGCAGCTATTTGGCGGGAATTAGGTTTATTCATATTGAAGTCTCCTATAACAATGGCATGATCATACAGTGAAGCTTTGGTAAAAATTGTGTCATCTATGGAAGAGTGCGGATGGATATATACCAGGAAAACATGTATTGTAAAATGGGGTAAGGAGAGGGTAAAATGAAGACATTTCTTTAGCTAATATAACTAAAATAACTAAAATAAACAATATTCAAAATTGAAAAAGTATGTCAGATTCGTCCAGATTCGAGTTGAAATATTTTTTTTTGTGTAATACTACTATTTCGTTTATTGACGAAATGAAAAGTTTTTGCGGAAAACTGCGGGTACAAATTGATTACTTTTTTTAGGTCGCGTGTCGATCCCGCGTAAACGATTATTTGACATTTGGCACTCAGAAAACTCATTGCAAGAAAAGAATACTGCAGTGTTTTCATTCGTCGTTAATGAATTTATGATGACTCGCCAGCAGTTAGAAAATGAAAATTGGGATAATTTACGACAGCAAATTAAAAATTTAACATCTAAATTTGCTTTAGAATGGAAGAAATCAGGTCGTCATCTCCCGGCTTATAAATCTAGTTTCTCGGAATGGATGTCCAAAGAAGCTATATTTGATATTAAAAATACAACATCTGATCCACAACCAGGTACGTCCACTAGTAAGGGAAGAGGACCTTATAAAGCTTTGTCGGATTGGTCGTCTACTTCGAAGAAAAGGAAAATAAAACCTTTGCTTGAGAAATATTCACAAGAAGAGTTATCATTAGCAACACAAAGTAGTTTACGATCATCTGGACGTAAAGATAGTGCAAAAATGGTAGAAGAAGTTGCTGATCATTCGCCAAGAAGAGCAACCGTTATAAAAAAGGCGTGGAAGTCTTTACCTAAACAACTTATAAAGTATACGCCTGAGGAAGCACTTGCTTTGTACATAGATGGTAGATTTACAAGAAATTCTTACAGATTAATGCAATCTGGCGCCAAAATTTGCCATGCCGATATTTATCCTAGTTACGCCTATATACTAAAAGCGAAAAAAGCATGTTATCCTGATGAAAAAACTATCAAAATTACCGAAACATCCGCCGAGGTTTTATTACAAGCTCTCGTTGATCATACTGCCAATAGATTAATGAAGTCTTTAGAAGAAGTTATCAAGCAAAACTATAGTCAACTCAGCCAGGAACTAATTATGGTACATAAATGAGGCTGCGATGGAAGTTCGGGACACTCCTTGTATAAGCAGTCATTTTCGAAAGATGATAAAACATCTAAAACAGACGCTTTTCTCTTTTCGGCATGCACGGTGCCTCTACAACTAAAGTCGAAAAACAATCAAATTGTTTGGCAGAATCCGAAACCCTCATCAACAAGATTTTGTAGACCAATAAAAATACTATTCCAAAAAGAAACAAGTGAATTGACAGAAATGATTGTAACGGCTATAGAAAACCAAATTAAAATAATTTCGCCAACAGAAATATGTTTGAATGAAATTAAATTTCGGATAAATCATACATTCAAAATGACTATGATAGATGGGAAAACCTTTAGCGTTCTAACACATTCATCTTCCTAAACATGTGGAGCTTCTCCCAAACTGATGAATAATTTGGAAAAACTGAAGCAATTGCCAAAAAAAAACTAGCACCTACGAATATGGAATTTCTTCATTGCATGCATGGATAAGGAGCCTTGAGTGTGTGCTCCATATAGCCTACCATCAGGATATAAAAAAAATGGCAGGTTCGTGAAAAGGTCGATAAAGAAAATTTGGAGCAGGCCAAGTTGAAAATACAAAAAGAATTAAGGGCGGAACTGGATCTATTAGTGGATATCATCAAACCAGGATTTGGAACAACTAATGATGGCAACACCGCTAGCCGTTTCTTTGAAAACTATCAAGTGTCTGCTAACATTTGTGGTGTAGATGAATTTTTTTTTTAAAGATTAAAAGTTATTTTACAAACTTTATCGTGCGGATATGCAGTGAATATTGAAGCATTTAAAAAATATGCAGCAGAAACGGCGAAAATGTATATACAGCTGAATCCATGGTTTTACATGCCTGTCAGCATGCACAAAATTTTAATACATGGAGCCGAAATAATTAAATCAGCAATATTGCCAATCGGGTTGTTCTCTGAAGAAGCTTAAGAGGCTCGAAATAAAAATATGCGAAAATATAGGGAATTGCATACAAGAAAATTTTCGCGATTATTAAACATTACTGATCTATTTCATACATTACTGTATTCATCTGATCCATACGTGTCAAGTATTTCAAAAAAAATTACATAGAACGCCCGTATAATATTAAATGTTTGGAGAGAGAAGTATTGGATTTATTGTCAGAACCAGTAATTGAAAATACATCGGCTGATTCTCATTCATCCGATTTATCTGATTAGAATTATAACAATCTTTTCAATGTACGTAATGTATAATTCATGTTAATAAAATACATAGATTTATTCTTAAAATGACATTTTTTACCTTTGTATAACATATAAAACACGTTATTATTCTTTAATTTGAAATGTTCAGCTAGAATGCGTCAAACGACCTTTGTGCGTCGTGGGTGGACACAGTGTCTTGGGACCAATGGGCGGCGCTTTCTCAAGCGTCGTCTGTTGGCAAGAGTTTCCGAGACCCCTGGATGGCTGCAAGGTTGAATGGCCCCGGCGTTTTCTTCTTTGGTGCAGGCTGGGTCGGCGTCGGTCGTAGCACAGTGACGAGAGTGGCTGTTGCAATGGCAACTTCAGAGTGGTCCACGGCTAGGGGTCCCACTTCCTCAAAGCAGACCTCGTCGAGTACAGCAGCAGTGGCTGTGCAGACTGTTAGGACTGGGGCCTGGACGAGCGGCACCCTCAGCGTCACGATTGGCAATTGAGCTGGCTCTGGAACGATGGTGAACGCGGCTAAGGTAACCACGCAATGGTACCGCGGCTAGGGGCATCACCTCCTCGAAGCTGACCTCGTCAACCATGCTGGTGGTGGCTGTATGTACTGCGAGGGCTGGCGGCAGAACAAGCGGCATCGCGGTATTGTACTAAGGTGGTGTGACCTGGTTGGCCAAGGTTGCCTTAGAAAACACCGGTGTTTTAGCAACCAGTAGAATCACCCCCTCGTACCCGACTTGGGTTGTGCATGTAGTGAAGGTGACACTTGCAACGGTGGTAGTGCTGGTTGCGGCGCCGTCCTCTGGTTCCCCAGAGGACGGCGCCACGGGGGCCCTCTGCTTGCTCCATGGAGTAGCTGGAGTGTCCGCGACTATGGAAAAGCGCTGCTTCGCTTCGCCGTCCATGTAGTGGCTGGCCCAGGCGAGCTTGTCCTAGGACTTGACTGGTACAGGGCACGTGACGAAGACGAAGTTGATCCTCGCAAGAAATCCTTCCATGTCATCTCCATGGAAGGGTAAAAAGTCGACGGCCAAGGCGTCGGCGTGATCCGAGAAGGTGGCGTCATACTGGGCGCTGCATCTACTATTATCCTGGGGTTGTGTCCGACTTGGCTCTGGTGGGTCTATGTAGTCCGGCTGCCGTGGGGAGGCAATGCTGCTGACACACAGCCTGCTGTATTTGTCATCGCGGGTGTGGGTGGCGTAGCTACTGTTCTTGGATGGAGGTAAGTACTTTTTAGCTGAAGACGCTATTCCGTTCCTGTAGACGGCATCGTAGCCATCGTACAGGCTGGCGTAGTAATGGTCGTCCGCGCTGTTCGTGTTTCTTCTCCTCCTGTTGCTCATTTTGAGCGCGTCACTCGACCCCGTCCAGGTACGGTGACCAGAGCGGCCCCGTGGGAGTCTGGCATCATGGTGTTGTTCCTGGTATTCCCCGGCTTTGCTGAGTCGTTGTAGCTATCATCCTCAGGTCGTAGGTTTGGACTCGGCCACGAGTTGGGGATGAAAAAACCGTCCCTTATGACCTCCAGCTACCTCTTGGAGTCGGTGTCGCTATGAGTAACAGCATAAGAATACAAGGATGGGGTGGAGGCAGAGAAAGTTTTATTGGCGCGATAACAATCGCTTTTATTTACACATGGAGAAACACTTTTACAAAAATGTTCATGAATAAATATACAGGGTGTTTCAAAATTCATGCACCAAAAATTTTCTGCGTACTCCTCGTAGATAGAAAGTAAAAAAAATCCCTTATGACAAATCTCGATTTTTTACAAAATAAAATGGATTTAACCACTGCGCAGAAATATTAAAGAGAGGCCATAGTTCCCTATCAATTAATACTTTCGTTCGCTTGTATAAAAACAAACGGTGCCGATTTTAAGTGTTGACGCATGAATGAATGGTGACCTAATTTCCAGCGCGCAGTTGAAATAATTTTATCTAAACATAAATAGTCCGGTGCGTTGATAAAACCGACGCACAAATTTCAAGTTCACTTTATTTATTATGCTTTTTTTTTATTGTTCCTGGCGGCTTCCTACACTTGTGCATTTTTATTGCTGTACAATTGTATCCCCTGCAGTCATATTACTTAAAATCACGGGGGTAGGTGCTGTAAAATGATATCCCTTTGTTACCCAAGGCCAAGTCCTAACTGGGAATAACACATTTTTAGAAAGTTCGTAAAAACATCTGTGTTTCCAGGAAGACACAAATCGGTTTTAAAAATCCCAATTCCATACTCGATTGTTCATTGACCTAATTTGTGTGCTGCGTCAATGAAATCGGCACCGTTTGTTTATCTAATACAAGTTCGAGAGACCCCTGACCAGGCGAGCGCGAACATGTACGTGGTGTGTTCTCGCCTGTTTCTACACATGAACGAAAGTATTCATTGATATGGAGTAGTGGCGTCTCTTTAATATTTCTGCGAAGGGGTTAAATCCATGTTATTTTGTGGAAAATCAAGATTTGTCATAAGGGTTTTTTTTTCTTTTTATCTACGAGGACTACGCAGAAAACTTTTAGTGCATGAATTTTGAAGCACCCTGTATACACACGTAAAAAGTCAAGAAATAATATCACAAATGAAAAACAGTCGCGAAAAAGTAAAATAGTCTCCGACACTTAACCCGCCACTGTCAACGCAAATTTGACTTAATTCAATGGTGACGCCGGTCTCACGCACTGGGGTTTTCGACTGAAGATTTTTCGAAACGTATTGCTAAAAGTTCATGTTTTTTTTATTTATGCTCTTTGACAATAAAACAAAGATATTTAATTAATTTAAGCTCTGCAATGCGGCAGCTACTTGAAATTGCAACAAAAAACAATAAAGGAGAATAAAGTTATTGGAATATTTAACACAGCTGGTCACCATTGGCGGGTTAATGTTCGCGCAGCACTGAGATGCTGGGCAAGTACGCGGATGGATGACCATGGGCAATGGCAGAGGCGGCGGCGGTGACGGCAGCGGCGGTGACGGAAGCGGCGGTAACGGCAGCGGCGGAATTGGCGGCGGCGGAATCGGCGGCAGCGGAATCGGCGGCTGCGGAAGGCGGATCAACAGTCCATTGTTTAGCATTAGCAGCTGCACATTTCCACTGTGAAAAGTCCTAACGACGTGCTCGATGGAAAGGTGCACAGCGGACGAGGATTATCCCTTCATTGTATTGTTACTGGCAGCTGTACTTCTTCGAAAATTATCTCGTTTCGAAATTTTAATAATGCGGAATTTATGTTGATATAGAAAAGGAACAATGGTTATCTCATAAAATCCGCCCGGCTGTAGTATCGTGGCTTAGGGCTTGCACGAGGGTAAACGACGCCGGGTCTGTTTGTGCCCATACAGCCATCAGACCTGATATATCGGGCTTGTTGCTGTTCGTGGTCATGTCTCGCAGGCAACAAGCTTAGAGGATCTTGGCTTAGCCGCCCGGATCAATGTGGAAAGGAAACCACAAAAAACAAACACCTCAAACCAAGGCGGAACAGCATAGGCCGAGGGTTGCATGGCTAAGGAGGAGCTTAGTCGTCTCTATGCGAACTCTGGGTACCAGGCGATCCCCAGTTTCACTAGCCTTATTATGGCATGCGGGGCTCTGCTGTAATGGACTTTTCTACTTCCCTAGCTACTCGTGGGACTCAAATGAACCAAGTACTTCAATCTTCTAAAGGAGTGGACGACTCCCTAACGTCCGGTGTTGCTGCAAAGGAGCCAAAAGGCGTAGAGCCTATGGAAACTAGCAGCAGAACAGGTGAAGAGGAGCTGCTGAAAAGCAGCGATGAGGAGCTCGTTGGCAGCCTTAAAGGTCTGAACACAAAAGACCAAAAGGTCAAAATAAGCGGTGCCGCAAGAAAGAGGATGAAGTTCCTCATCAAGAACGGCATGGAACCAGGGGAAGCTCGAGTAAAGGCATTAGTGCCTTTCAAGAGCAACCCCACGGCTGCTACCAAGAGACCTCGGTCAACAGGTAGCACGCCGGACACAACCACGGTCAAACGGACGAAAAGGCAGCCTGTGCCTAGCACCGAGGCCAAGGCTGTGTCCTATAGTCAGATTATGACGGGTGTGAAGGTAGGTGTATGAGTAGATGATATTAGCGGGTTCTGGGACAGGAAGTAATCCCGGAAGTAATCCCGGAAAACCGGAAGTAAAATCTGGGGGAATTTAGTGGCGGGAAAATCAAATCTGGGGGATTCTGGTGGGGATAAATTCAAATTTGGGGGAATTTGGGGGCGGGAAAATTAAATCTGGGGGAATCGGTTGGGGATAAATTCAAATCTGGGGGATTTTGGGGGCGGGAAATTCAAATTTGGGTAATTTTGAACTCAAAATGGCCGGCAACTGTCTAAATCTGGGGGAATTTAGTGGAGGGAAATTTAAATCTGGGGAATTAAAATGGCAACAGGGGAGCTTTAAGTTCTACAGTGTTGCCGAAAAGGCATCTGATTTCCGGGATGTGCATCCGGTTTCACTAGAAAACGGCAACGTCGCAGAGCTTTAAGTTCAATTAAGTAGCGGGAAATTCAAACCCCAAGTTTTACCGGTGTACCAACTAACATCCAAAGTTCTACAGTGCTGCCAAAGAGTCATCTGATTTCCGGGAGTTGCTTCTAGTTTCATCCTAAAATGACAACGCTGCTATGCTTTAAGTTCAACTAAGTGGAGGCAAATTTGAAAATGTTTGATGAAATGGTGATAAAAATTAATTTGGTACGTAAATTAGGGGTATGCTTAGAAAACAAAAGTGTTTATTTCTTTTGGCCAGGTGTTGATTTCTTTTGGCCAGAGCGAGTCTCGTTTTTTGATGACTAATGCAATTCTTGGGATCCGCATGATGCATGGTTGTGCAATAATGAAACGGGAATGGAAACATTGAAATTATGTAAATAATATTTGTGTCTATGTGTGTGTGTAGAAGTCTTCAAGGTTAAGAGAATTTGAATACCACAGAATATAACGAGTACTTATTATGAATTCATCTTTATTGATGTAATCAACTTGTAACGCGATGCATGATCTTAGAAGTGTGATTAATAATCGCAAGTTTTTGCGTAAGAAACAAAGTATTATTTCGGTGAAAATTGTCAAATTAGAAAAGACAATCGAAAAACTGCGGAGAGACCTAGAATTGCGAAAAATTATAAACAACGAGTTGGCGACACGATTGAAAAAATTAAAAATCTAAACGAATATTTTTTTTTCGTATGTGCTAATTTGTGTGTAAAAGTGCTCGAGGTTGCAATCGAAATCGTTAATTTGTGATACAGACCGGTCGTTGTGGTCAAGAAAACGGTTGTCACGAAGCAAGTATGAACAAGATTTCATCAGTTTGAGTCTAGAAACGGTCAGAGAATGTCGTCTAGTTCGGTAGTGATTGCCGAGTTTCTAACAAGAAAAGAGTCAAATTTGGCTGAAGATGAAGGTGAGAAAATTGTAATGGATTATTGATAAATTATTACCTTCAATTACGTTTCCAGAATATGAAGAAGGATACGATGGTGGTCGATGTCCAGTTTGTCTCACAAACGTTGTAAAGTATGTAATTAATTGCGGACATATGTTTTGTTCAGCTTGTGCGACGAAATTAGCTGATTGTGCTGTGTGTCGAATGAAGAAATATTTTCTGCAACGAGTGTTTTTACCTACATATAAACGACAAGATGAGTTTAATTCATCGAAGAAAAGAAAATTAGATGAGGAAACAAAAGTTTTCACAACAGTAACCCCCGTTAGGTATCTACCCCGACAACTATTCGCAACAGAAGAAGAAGAAGAAGATTCATGGGATAGCTCATATTCACCACCACCTGCTATAACACCCCTGCAAAGTCCTACACCTGAGCCTCCAATCCTAAACAGTGATTCAGTATTTATTGACGAAGATTCAGAGGAAGCAATTTTTTCCACACAAGATATTATAGACAGGATGTACAATTAAAGTGTGATGGTAAGTTTTTACTTATAATGCGCAGAATCTAATCAAAACCGAGGATATACTTAAGATTGCTCTGAGAGAGTAATCATTCAAGTTGAAACAGTCAACTAATCAAGATGTCTTTCTCTACAGTTGAAAGTGCTGCAATGGTCGATCCGCTAGAAAATGAAGTTAAGAAGGAGTCGACACTTTTGGGTCAATCTACCTATCCTCTCAATAAGTCGGGATCAAAGAGCGTGTCCATCGGTATCAGCCCAGCGGTAGGATTCACACCAATCGTGAAAATCTGGGGAGCCCATTCCTGCATCTTCTTCAGCGAGGAGGAATGGAACCAGTTTTCTGCAATCAACATCTCAGAGATGCAGCAGACCATCACCATCAGCGATCACAAGATCACCAAGAACGAGTATCGCGATATAATGGCCGTTTGGATTGAACAACGCGGCTTAAGTGTTGTAGTGTCGGAAGAAACACTTGGAAATTTATTCGATTTGAGAAAAGTTATTAATTACAAGTTGAATGTATTAAAAGCGTTGGAATTTAATATGTATTACAACATGATATTATCCTCTTGTTTAAAATTGGATGGTGATTTATATAACAATGTATCAACTCTAATTTCATCACACGTAAATTCGCAAAATGCTTATTTAATGTTGGAATGTATTCATATTCATTATAATAAAATGTGTCTCGATTTTGAAATAAATAAAATATTTCAATAAAAAGTATGATTTTAAAACTTATCTAATATGTTTAATTACACATCAAACCTCTTACTATTAAGTTCAGTGAAATTATAAGTGTTTATCAGTAGTAATCATACCTTGACAGAGTTAGAATGGAAAACAAAGTAGATGAGGCTATTGAAGCTTTTTATGAAAAGCGTTTAACAGAGAATCAAGTAAAATATTTACCCATTCATTATTTAAATAAGGTCGAAGGAGTTCAACTGTTAGAAATTTGGGGGGCGCTACCATCAGAATATAAACAGCAAGCAGAAGAGAGACTTCCCTGTCACAAGCATTTTAGTACAGGTGAACATCAGGTCGATGGTCCACCACCACCAAAGATCCGCTGTCTGGAGTGCATATATAAGATAAATCTCGCAACTTGTAACCACTCAAAATGAAGCTTCCAATTCAAGAAGAGAATGGAAGGAATTTTACTCATCCGATGATGTTGGATGATTTCGAGCAAATTTCTCTCAGCATGTGGATATCATTTTGGGCAATAGCAACAGTTATATTATTTATTATTATAAGTACAATATGTTTTATATGTAGAGGTTATAAAAAATAAAAAAAATGTATTAATGAAAAAAATGTTTTTATTTCAATATTATACAATATTAGATTTATTTATCCAGCTATTATGGGACTTGTCCAATCCTAACCACTTAACGTAGATCTTGCCGCCTTTCCTCCGTAAAACTTTTTCCACCAAATACACGTCCAAATGTTTCACCTTTTGAAGTTCTTCGCCGTAAAATGCTCCAGTAATTGGTGCATCTTGCATATCTTGAAGCAGGTAAGTTGTGGGATTCGATATTTTAACTTTCATAATTTTAAACAATTCAGTAGACCAGTTTGGTGTGTACCCCTTATCGAAAAGTGCTTTTTGCTTACTTATCCTAACCACGTCACCCACTCGAAATTTTACAAGTCCAGCGATTTTAATATGTGAATAAACCGAATTTAATAACTGTTTCTCCTTATCTTTAGTGACGTCAGAGGGACGCATTCCTATCGTGCCATGTTTACGATTGTTGTAATCATCCGTGATCTGATCCAGAATACTTAGCCAGCGGTATTTTCCATTCAGACTAAAGGCGCGATAAAGTTTCTCTTTAATAGTTCTAATTACACGCTCAGCCATCGAGGCTTTCATAATCGTGTAAGTGGAATAATGATTAATTCCATGTTTTTTCATTAAAGTCTGGAACTGACTGTTATAAAATTCTTTCCCTTGATCAGTTTGTAAATTTGTAGGCATTCGACCATCCTTCAAAAGTATACTTTTAAATGCTGATGTAACATTTATCCCAGATTTATCTTTTAGCGGCACAGTCCACAGATACTTTGAAAAACAATCAATCACCACGAGAATAAATTTATGACCTTTATTTTCTCTTGCATAAAGTCCAAATTCAGCTAAATCAGCTTGCCACAAATCATCCAATCCTTTAATAATTGTACGGCGACGTGGAAATTTTACTCTAGCAGGTCTATGAAGTTCTTTAACAATATCGCCTTTAATTTTACTCATTGAGAACCTCCTCTAGGTTTCGAAACGTTTTTAGAAATGATGTTTAAGTTCAGAACAACATCTTTTATTGCCTTTTCATAAATTTGTAAACGCTCCAAAATGTCTTTATGAGTGACATCATTTTTAATCTTAATTTCTTCTACCTGTTTTAAAACGTGGTTAATATGCAATTTTATGGCTTCCTCCAAATGAAATGTAGCGGCATCAATTTTCTTATTGTGCCCCTCACTCAGTTTTTTTGCATCATTTTTAATATTAGATGTAATCCCCTTTAAATCTTTAATGTCACTCGAGGTAGCTTGTAATATTTTTTGTATTGGATTCACTTTTCCATTTATCGCTTTTTCTAGAGAAGTTTTCGCAGCCGTAATTTTTTTATCAAAACCATCTAAAACACTCTTTTTAATATTATCCACGTATAATTTTGTAGCAAGATCGTCCGGATCTTGAGGATCTAATGCGCGTTTTAAACGTCTTCTCTCCAAATCAAAATGCCCATCAGATGTTATCACAAATCCCGGACCGGGTGGGCCACGAGCACCAGCTAAAGATTTGCTAGAGTGTCGTCCGAACTTGTCAACGCTCATCGTATAGGTTCAGGATGACGTCAGAGCTGGTTGACGACAACTGTACGAGTAATATATAAGCATTATGTTAATAGATTATATTAGCTTCACGTAACTCCTCCTCGATTGAAGCAATTTCATTGTTGTGAGAAGTATTTCCCGCACGTTGCGAAGCATGCAACAACCATAAGCGGTCAACCAATTCATTGGGATCATCCCAATATGTGTAACGGTGGGGCTTTTCATCTACGACCATTTTTGAATCAAATCCTTGACCCTGAGCGGAATTCTTACGATTCGTTGGACGGGGAATCGATGATTTGTTTACCGGCGTTGGATATTTATCCAGCAGAGGCTTTATGATTGTTCTGTATTTGTGAGATGGGTTGCCTCGTATCTGTTTCGAGGGGTCACAATCGCGGTGTAACGTATTTGTTCTCTTCAGAATATCAATGTAATTTCTCTCATCTTCAGTATGGAAAGCCGTAGGTTCCTTTCTAAAGAGTAATTCGTATAAACCCACTGTACCCTTATAACGCACATTATTAACAATTAAATCATTTCCATCTAGATCAATGTCTGTTTTTCCGATTCGAAACTTATCATTTTCAGGATTGAAAGTTACACCAAAGACAGCATCAAAATCATCACCTCCAGCGTGTACTAATTCTTCAATATATTGTCTGGGTAGAGGTGCAAATTTATCTAAATACTTAGCTATTTCTTCAGAAGGAGGCTCTTCTGCGGAGGTAATATCTCTAAGTGATGAAGACTCATTTGGATCTCGCTCAAAAACTTCTTCATCTCCCAAAAACTCCAACCGTCTCGGAATGTGTGCCTCCCAAAAATTTCCGCTAGCGGGCGACGTATTAGGTGTAGAGGATTCCAACCGTCTCGGAATTTGTACCATCCTAAAATTCCCCCTAGCGGGTGACGGATTAGGCGTAGAGGCGGGCATTAATTCAGGCTTCATCAATGATAAATTCACCTCTTCTTGAGTTTTTATGATTGATTTTAAAGGCTCTGTGATTGGTTTGTACAATTTTTCTAACCGCTCATCATTTTCATTACGATTTAATTTCAGAGCTAATGCCTTATTTCTAATAGCCTTTTGAACTGCTATTATTTTTCTTTTAACATCAGTCATTTCACAGAAACAGGTAGCTGTTATTTCAAATCAGGTAGCTGTTATTTAAAAACAGGTAGCCGTTATTTCAAATCAGGTAGCTATTATTCCAAAACAGGTAGCTGTTATTCAGAAACAGGTAGCTGTTATTCAAAATCAGGTAGCTATTATTAAAAGACAGGTAGTTACAAGAAGTGTGTAGCTTTGTACAGCTGTTTTAATACTGTAGCGAAACTATGATTACTTCAGTATTATGTACTGGTCAAGACCTTTCCTATATCTACCTTCGTCCGAGTTTTTATCGATAGTAATGAAACCAAATTTTTCTTTCCAGCACTCTACACATAAAGACTTAAATTTCTCAAATGTCATATCACTGCTCACGTGATCAGTGTACACATGTTTCAAGTTGAGGTCGTCTTGTTTGAATAATATAATAAAATTAGCATTATCCCGTATCAAATGTTTAGGAATTCTAGTATAGGTCTGACAAAGGTAAAACGAATCAACGTCTTTATGTCGCCCCATACTGAAAAATTCTCTAATTTTATCCTGTTTGTCACACGCTACATCGTCAAATATGAAAACGGAATTTTCTTTTGCCTCCTCAGGACTTATAATTTCAGCATTCTCTTTATATGGAAAATACTCAATTTCGGGGATAGCATCCAACGTCTTTTGCAAAAATGTATATTTTGGCTGATAAAGTGACTTAGAGTAAATGTACACGTTTTCAAATCTCAAACCATTTTCATTGAACAGGAGTGATAGCATTACATTCGATTTACCGCAATTAGATGGACCGCATATCACCGCTCTAATTGAATTAGGTAGTAGATCACCATGTCTTCGCATTTGATTTTTAAACCCCTCACCTACCCACTTATCTAAATTTGAAATAGGAAGAGATTGTTTCTGTTTGATAACCTTCATGGCACTAATAGCAATTTCATCTGTATGGGGGTATATATAACATTGTAGCAGTGATTGTCTCCTAAATGATAACTTACAGTGGTGAAGGTATCATTAATTCATTAATCAACAAGCTCCCGCTCGAAGTACATGTACCGGGGTATCAGTACTGCGGTCCAGGAACCAAGTTACAAAAACGTCTAAAAAGAGGCGACCCTGGTGTTAACCCACTGGATGCTGCCTGTAAACAGCACGATATTGCTTACTCGCAGAACAAAGACCTAAACGAAAGACACAAAGCCGATAAAGAATTAGAGGAGGCTGCTTGGGCTAGAGTCAAGGCTAAGGACTCTAACTTTGGTGAGAAAGCGGCAGCGTGGGCTGTTACTAACGTGATGAAGATCAAGAGAAAAACTGGAATGGGTATCAAGAAAATTCCTTTGAGGAGTGGTGTAGTCATGAAGGCTCGAAAAGCTATCAAAAGATTTAAACGAAAAATTAATAAACCTGGAGGTGTTAAAGCAAGTAGTAAGATTGCATTATCTGCAGCAAAGATTGCTATACGAGAGGTTGGCGGTAAGAAAAAAATTAGAGCTCCTAGAGTTATACCGATTCCAAAACAGGGTGGAATTCTACCACTAATTCCAATTTTTGCCGGATTGAGCGCCCTCGGAACCTTGGCTGGGGGTGCTGCTGGTATTGCTAAAGCCGTGAATAGTGCTAAAGATGCGCGATCAAAACTTGCGGAAGCTGAAAGGCACAATAAAACGATGGAAGCTATTGCTCTTGGTAAACCGGGGAAAGGATTATTTTTAAAACCATATCGCAAAGGTATGGGCCTCTTTATCAAACAACACAAGTCAAAAAACTGTTAAAATCGCTACCCAACCGCGCCCTAACCGATGTTGATTTGCTAAATGGGGCTAGAAACGTTAAACATTTTAGAGGAGTGTTTATGCGTGATGCGCTACCATCAAAACCACATTATAGAGAAGCAGGTATTATTAATTTGGATTCCAAGAATGGATTAGGAACGCATTGGGTGGCTTATAAAAAGGCTGGAGATACTGTTCGTTACTTTGATAGTTTCGGAAATTTATCACCACCTCTAGAATTGATTAAATATTTTAATAATTGTCATATAAAATATAATCATGATCAATATCAGAACTTTAGTTCTTACAACTGTGGACATTTGTGCTTAGAATTTTTGTATAAATAAAGATGATATAGTAAAGATGTTTTAGTCATGTCTCAAACTTTCACTCTGCAAGGTGTAAGTAGTGTGCTCTCCGTAAGCTATTATCCACCAATTGAACTTGATCCGAGTCGTCCATATTGTTTAGGATTAATAGGATTTCATACATATAATTCAATTCCGAATATTGAAGAGGACCGGAACAATAAATTTATTTATGGGAAAAATCAAATAATCTCAATTCCAACGGGATCGTACGAAATTAATGACATTGAATCATATTTACAACGTCAGCTGTTGATAAGCGAAGCGGCACAAACTGAAGCTGATAAAGTGTTATCACTTAAACCTAATAATAATACTCTAAAGAGTGAAATTAAAAGTAAATACGATATTGATTTTTCGTCGCATAAAGGCACTATTGGAAAATTATTAGGATTTTCCGGAAATAAAATTCTAAAAGCGGGGACACTGCATACATCTGATTTACCCGTGCAAATAATTAAAGTTAACAGTATAAGAATCGAGTGCAATATTACTAGCGGTGCTTATTACGACAGTAACTTGTCCCACACCTTGTTCGAGTTTAGTCCATCTGTTGATCCAGGTTTTGCTATAAATATAGAGCCGAAAAATATTTTATATTTACCTGTAAAAACTCGAGATAGAATTGATAATATAACGTTGAGAATTGTTGATCAAGAAGGCGAGTTTGTAAATTTTAGAGGAGAACATATTTTGGTTAGACTCGAATTAAAGACATTGTGATGGGTATTGTTTTTGATAAAAAGGAGGGTGCACACCTAAAGACTATCACTTTGAGTTCATCACCCAAAGAAGTGACACGTATCAGTCTCGCTAAATTAATTTCTCTCGGTTATAAAATCAAATATAATGGATAAAATTGGGGTATTCGATAAAATTCACTACGACGAGAGTATTGCCAAATATCAATATCACACATATCAACCTAGAGCTACAAACTTTGGAAACAGCGATGAGATAAGGATAACAATACACAATCAAGATATTTATACCTGTCCAGCAGACAGCTACATTTACTTGAGCGGGGAAGTTGAATACAATTTATCTGCGGGTAAAAAATTTGAATTAGTTACAAATGCGTTCGCTTTCCTGTTTGAGGAAATTAGATATGAACTAAACGGTATTGAAGTCGATCGAACCAGGGATTTGGGAATTACTAGTACTCTAAAAGGATATGTTTCATATGATGATTCAGAAGACATGAAAGTGCTCGGTATTTCTGGATGGGCTAAGACTGGTCACATAAAAACATTTTTTCCAAACAAGAAATTTTATGCGCAAATACCTTTAAAGTGTTTAATGGGATTTGCTGAGGATTACCAAAAATTAATAATCAATGTAAAACAGGAATTGGTTTTATTGCGATCCTCCAGTGATGTGAATTGTTTCAAATGTGATGATGATGATGCGGTTGTTGCCCAAATTAAATTTAAACTTAATAAAATTGAATGGCGTGTACCACACATTCAACTGAATGATGAATTAAAATTGCAAATGTTTGAGCAAATTAAAAACGATCCAAATATATTAATTCCATTTCGAAAATGGGAATTGCATGAACTACCAACCATGAAAAAATCTAGAGATGATATATGGGCCGTAAAAACCTCAAGCAGTTTGGAGAAGCCCCGATACATAATTATCGCTTTCCAAGAAAATAAAAAGGGTGTGGGTAGTGCTGATGCTTCAATGTTTGATAACAGCAATATAAGAAACATACGAATTTACCTGAACTCAGAATCTTATCCATATGATCACTTAAATTTGGATTTTGGAAATGATGATTACTTAACTGTATACAACATGTATTGCCAATTTCAGCAGAGTTATTACAATCATACAAATAGACCGCATTTCTCATTTACGAATTTTAAAGATTATGCATTATTCGTATTTGATGTATCCAAACAAAACGAAAGCGTAAAGTCATCAACGGTGGACTTGCGCATTGAGATGGAAGCTATTGAACCATTTAAAGACAACACTCGTGCTTATTGTCTCATTCTAAGCGATTCCATTGTTGAATACACACCGTTATCTGGCATAGTTAGAAAAATAATTTAAGATGTTTAAAAAAGTGTGCTTCGATTTGGTCCCTGTCATTTTTACCTATGTGGTGGAAGAAGATGATAATGCCATAAACTGGATGCAGGTGGCAATAGACAGACTTCGATTTAATAAGAGGGTTCAAGAAATGGAAAAAACTTTGGAACCTGTTCTCTTGAAACGCATTACGTCACCTCCTCCGCCGAAAATATTATTTATTGACATCCAGGGATTCAACACACCCGACTTTACTCCGAAGGAACTTGCCGCTACATACGATGGAGAAAAATTACTTGCATATATATTCAAGCCACCAACACCGTTTTGCCGTCTAAATGAAGAACTCAAGAAACAAGTTAGGTGGTTGGAAAACAATTACCACGGAATCCCCTACAGCAGTGGTGAAAGTGATTTAAGTGAATTACCGAAACTGTTTAAAAAATTGTCAGCGGATATTGTGTACGTGAAAGGTAGCCAAAAATGTACTTACCTGGAACAGTTTTATGATGTTGTTATTAATTTAGAATATGATGATAATTGTCCTAATTTAAAAAAATCTATTTATTGTTGTCAATCACATAGGAATAACTTAAGTGTTTGTAGTATTGTTAACGTGCAAAAAATATTAAAATATGTAAAGGAAAATACTGGTTAAGGAAATAATAAATCGCTTTTTCAATTTTAACATGTGTGTTTTTTATTTAAACTTAATGTGTATAATATTTAACACTCCAGTGACAATACACATTACCCATAATATAAACAATATAAACGCTGTAGATAAAATAAAACAGGTGAAATTCATCTGTAAAAATTGTTATCATCAGTTAAATAATTAAATATATAATCATATGTTTACCGTTAAATTGAAATACATATAATAATGATAACAACTAGTAATACAATTATTCTTTCCATGTTGCTTGAATGTATGATAAACTTGTATTGAGGCAAATTATAATTTACAAATCTATTTATCCTAAGCTAACAAATATAATCCTATTATAAACTAAGCCATTGTATAATCCTATTCTAAACTAAGTCATTATATAATTCTATTGATTAAAAAAATATATCCCAATATAAACGAAAACACACAAATATATAGCGAAGCATATGAAACATGACAGATTTAAAGTAGCTACCTTTTAAAATGAATAACATCCCCAAATCTGGATTATTAGACAATATCTTTATGTCCCCAGGCTAGAGTTTGAACCCCGTCGGCGCATATGTTCCGTTTGTCATCATGAGGCGATAAGGCTAATTTATTTTGTGTGATGGAAAAAATTGTATGTTTAATAGATCTGAATAAATTTTGTTTTCTAAATGAAAGTTCATTTTTAAACAAACAATTTTTATAATCACTTAAATCTAAATCTTGCACGACAACACATTTCTTGACACCTTTAGCCTTTTTAATAAGTTGCTCGGGGGTTTCTACAGCATACATTTTAGCCCTCAACCCAACAAATTCAGTTAGCAATTTTCCCCCGAGCTCATCTTTAAAAAGCCCCAACACGGCTTTGTTTTGTAATGGGATGCCATACTTATTGTCTATGTCAAAATTACTCGTATCAAATTTATCCAAGTCCTGTTTCATGTCATCGTATAAGTCGTCCGTCGTAACACGCAATATAAGACTGTCCGTGTCCATGTAGCAAAGATTCACACCTTTGCCATACTTTGGTTTTAAATTTTCATAATAAAAATTATACATTAACAATTTTGACAAGTCCAAAACGCTAAAACCGACATAAATTGGTTTATTGTAAATTACTTTTAATCGATCAAGTTGGATTGCCACTAAATTTTCACTAAATATGGAACAACAATTGAAATTTAATTTTGCTATTAAGCTTTCCACGCCGCGGCGTTTACCAATATCCTCCCAATGATTCACTAATTTCACGTCTACACGCTTATCCACGTTTTCCATCGTCTTGCCGAAAACAGAATTGTTCATCAATTTGAAAAAATCTTTCTCGAAATCGTTAGCAGCCAATTGTCGCATGCTAGTATTCAAATCGATATACTTTTTCAGCCAATCCGATTGTTTAAAAGAAATAACTCGGTTAATTTTAGATAATTTCAAACCGTTTGATAGCGCCTGTTTCAAGTTACGGTAATGAATGATATATTTCGATTTATTATTTAAATTTGGAATTAATTTAGTGTTGTTAAATTTAGAGCCAGGCGGTACCATATTTTCAACTAGAAAAGGTAGATCATTGTGTAGATCGTGAAGGTTTTGAGGATACTCAATATCCACCTCAAGGAAGTAACCTATTGGAGAATTATCGGGGATGTTTTCAACATGAAAATTTTGAATTTGGTCCGCGCTTAACCATTCAAAGCCGCCGTATGGTAAACATTCAGACATTGCCCATCCATACAAATTATTAGCGTCCCAGTATGTCATATAAGTCGATGGTTTTGTCCTGTCATAGTCCTGCATATATTTATTATTCGCTCGGGCGTGGCGTAAAGAGCACTGACTTATACCGCCACGAATGCCCTTGCGAACAAAATGGTGCATGTCGATGTCCGTCAATAATTCCAATTTAATATCTGTCAATTTCAACATAGCATCCCACGACAAACCAGGAGCCGTGTAATAATGAGCCGGATCCAAGTTATACGCCTTTAAACAAACATCACGGAAATTTTCAAAAATATCAGCCAAAAGTAAAACGTCGGTCTTCAAATATAAGTCGGAGTATTCGCGCAAATTTCGACAATTGAAATGCTGCCAAACGTTTTGCGCATGTTCATATTCCTTAGCAGTGATGTCGGTATTTGCCAGGGAATTAAAAAAGAATTTTTGCGGCGGTAATTTTGTTTCCTCCAATTTCGACAACGAATCCATGTACTGATAAGGAAATACACCTTTTTTCGTTACCAGATCAAATTGATTATCAATAGGAAAATGTTTTCTAACATTAATCAATTGATCTGGTTTTAAATTCTTTGCTAATTTTTCAAGCGACGATGACATGAATCGAATTGAATCCAAAAATCTTAGTTTTAAATAAATATTGCGATCGGTTCCTCTCTTATCAGTATATTGATCCACTTTAATCGATTTTGAGAAAGAGATGTACTTCTCTTTATTTTGAGGAATTACATCAATTTTCTCATTGTCTAGACCAAATTCTTTAATAAACAAATGAGCGTCGTAGCCGGATAAATTGTGAAAAAATATTGGTAAGAATTTTGGAATTTTGTAGTTTAAATTACATTTGGAGTGAGCGGCTCCAACAAATTTTCCAGAAAGGTGACAATGGTCGGCTACTTTGTCACCTGCATCTAAATTTTTTTCACAAATATGACACTCGGTCGCGGAATCAAATAAATACTGCTCACCTGGACTTAATTTTGACATTGGAATAATCGGTTTTAAATAATTTTCGTAAATAAATTTCGCGTCCGCGGTTAATTTTTCCATAAAAATTTTTGGGCAGTCTAAACCCGTGTAAGTAACAAATTTATCTAAATTTTGATTAAACGAGCATTTAATATAATACGCGAAACTGTAAGGAGTGTGAACATGAGTTGAATTAGTGTACGATAAATTTGGATTCGGCTCACATGTTTCAATAGGGGTTAATAAAGATTCAAAATCTGCATAAACGGTGAATGCTACCCGCATTTTCGAATTAAAATTTGTAAATTGCGACAAATTGCCAGGTACCATGTCACCATTTTTATTTTTGATTAAATCCGTAGTGGGCATGACTGTACAAATTTTGTTACAGTCATGCTCACTGTGGGCTAAGAGTGCCACCTCGCTGGGGAAAAAGGTCAAGCAGCCATCACACAAATACATCTTGCTTTTATGTGATGACACTTGGGCTGCTACTAGTCTGGATAAGTGTTTTATCCAGACATAGTGACTTTTTTCCCCATCCTCGATGTACAGAAGATTAATGTGTGTGTCGCGTTTGGATTTTGAAAAATAAATCGGTCCTACCACATCATGACGATTATTCGCGGTGTTAAACTCTAACCCGTAAACATTTATCGACATGTTATTCAATAACTCAAATTTGGGGATGTTATTAATTTCAAAAGGAAACTCCATACCTGTCAAGTTCAACACCTCCCTATAATGGGGGTACGACGTCGCGCGTTGTGGGGCGTTTCCGTGATCCACAGGGTGAAGAGCCACCGTCACTGCCCAGGCGAAGCAGGCCTCATCCTTATTCTGCACGTTGATGCAGGCTTTTTTCTTCTTAATCTCCTGGGGCAGCTCGATGTACGACGATCCGCGGATAGGGGTGTATTTATTAAGGTTCACTTCCAAATGTGAAACTTGTAGGAGAGCCCATCCGCTGTCTCGTTCCTGTGAACAAAAGCGACACATATTACTATTTGGAATTTTTAATAGGTCAGTTACTTACTTGAAACTCTTCACTCTTTGTTTTCACGGTGCTACACAATTGTCCATAAACCTCCCTCAATTCAGTAGCTGGTGTTATCACTTGAAACTTAGCGTTAAATGATTTCAATTCGGTTTGCGCCCCCTCATCTCCAGGCTTAGTGTACAAACCGAATAATTCAATGTTTACTTTCGCCGTAATATGTCCCTGACGTTCCACCAAACGGATGAACTTTTCCTCACTACTCTCGAGGAACGTTGGGATATCCGTATGGTCCTGAGGCGATGGAATCCGGTAACTGGCCATTCGGTTCCTGAAGGCTGATGCTATCCTCATGATACCCTTATCCTCATACGTTGCAATTATCTGGAGGTGCCTCTGAGACCTCACGTGTCCTGCAAAAAGTTGAGGCGTTGCAAATTCCTCCTGACACGCGTTGCACTTGAGGATAGGTTGGCTCATCTTAACCTTCTTCGCCGGGATCACGGTTGGAGAAGTGCTGGCTGCACGCTTGAGTAAAGGAATGGGTGGTACCGCTCTTGAACTTCCAGAAAATCCATTTAACGCTTGATTAGATGGAGCTTGAGGGTGATATTTCTTCATGTGCTTTGTTCTGTTATGACGCAGGGTGAAACTTGAACAACAAATCTCACAGGGGAACATGGTTGTTTATTTTTCGATGACTTTGAATAAACTGATTCATCTTTATCGCGGAGCTCGAATTTTATAATAAATTGCATTGGGTACATTACATATTCGATATTAATAGTCGATGACTTATTTGCGGTTGCGCTCACCTTCACACTTGGAATGTAAATTTAAATAATACGGAATTGCTAGCTGTGGTATTCAAATTCTCTTAACCTTGAAGACTTCTACACACACACATAGACACAAATATTATTTACATAATTTCAATGTTTCCATTCCCGTTTCATTATTGCACAACCATGCATCATGCGGATCCCAAGAATTGCATTAGTCATCAAAAAACGAGACTCGCTCTGGCCAAAAGAAATCAACACCTGGCCAAAAGAAATAAACACTTTTGTTTTCTAAGCATACCCCTAATTTACGTACCAAATTAATTTTTATCACCATTTCATCAAACATTTTCAAATTTGCCTCCACTTAGTTGAACTTAAAGCATAGCAGCGTTGTCATTTTAGGATGAAACTAGAAGCAACTCCCGGAAATCAGATGACTCTTTGGCAGCACTGTAGAACTTTGGATGTTAGTTGGTACACCGGTAAAACTTGGGGTTTGAATTTCCCGCTACTTAATTGAACTTAAAGCTCTGCGACGTTGCCGTTTTCTAGTGAAACCGGATGCACATCCCGGAAATCAGATGCCTTTTCGGCAACACTGTAGAACTTAAAGCTCCCCTGTTGCCATTTTAATTCCCCAGATTTAAATTTCCCTCCACTAAATTCCCCCAGATTTAGACAGTTGCCGGCCATTTTGAGTTCAAAATTACCCAAATTTGAATTTCCCGCCCCCAAAATCCCCCAGATTTGAATTTATCCCCAACCGATTCCCCCAGATTTAATTTTCCCGCCCCCAAATTCCCCCAAATTTGAATTTATCCCCACCAGAATCCCCCAGATTTGATTTTCCCGCCACTAAATTCCCCCAGATTTTACTTCCGGTTTTCCGGGATTACTTCCGGGATTACTTCCTGTCCCAGAACCCGCTAATATCATCTACTTGTATGCCTAGAAGGTTTTCCAGAAAACCTCATGTCGACGGAACAAATTGATGCCGTACGTGAGGCTATTCTGGAAAAAATAATTGAGGATGGTAAGGAGGGAACCGTGAAGCCCAGATTCCATCAACTTCATCAGAGGCCAGGATGGCTCGCACTGACGTGTGTAGACAGTGCCACAGCCAACTGGCTAAAGGGCGCAGCTGCCCATCTCAGGCTATGGGAGGGAGCCAAATTAAGGGTGCTGGATGAGGCAGAAATGCCTCATTCTAAGATCCTGATAGGCTACTTCCCAAACAGCCTGGAATACACAAATGCGAAGCTAATCTCGCTAATTGAGGCCCAGAACAGTCTAAAGGCCTCAAGCTGGAGGGTTCTCAGGAGAGATCCGAAGGGACCCAAGCTGGAGGTCACGCTGTCGGTGGACTAAAATTCCGCCGACAGCCTGGAGAAAATGGGCAAAAAGATTTGCTACGGGTTTGGCTGGGTAGAGCTAAGACCCAAGGGCAAAAGAGCACCAAAGGGCGAAGGGCCAACAAAGGCTTGTCCTGACCCTTCTAGCTCAAAGGAGCCTACCAGCGGATCCGTTGGCACAACTCCGCCGCAAGCGGAAACGTGTGCCGATAAGGGATCCACCGCGGTAATCAAGGTAAGGGGGAGCTATGCCCTGAAAGGCAAAAAGCCCAAGGCCAAAGAGCCAAAGGCTGGTGCCTCTGGGGTCTAGGCATCTCAATGGCGGGCATACGCTGCCTACAGCTGAACCTCCACCACTCCAAAGCGGCAACTAGTGCCGTGCACTGGAGGTTCAAGAAATCCAAATTTGGGATAGGCTTCTTACAAGAGCCCTGGATTAACAACGGGCAGGTAAGGGGTCTACCTAAAGAAAATTGCAGGTTAGTATACAAAGCAGACTGCACCAAACCAAGAGCAGTCCTCATGCTCAGAAAGGACATTAACTTTATTTACATTCCAGAATTCACCACAGGGGACCTTGCGGCAGCGCTGGTAGAGGTCCCAACGAAGAAAGGAAAAAGGCACATAGTCATGGCACGGACACCAATATTAGAGGTAAGGATTTACTTGAATTTATTATCTCTAACAATCTAGACATTGTTAATAGAGGTAGCGAGCCTACCTTTGTGAATGCAATCAGACAGGAGGTACTAGATATCACTCTAGCTGATGGCTTCACAGTAAGTACAATTAAAAATTGGCGAGTTCTAGCAGAACCCTCCTTATCAGACCATCAACAGATTGGGTTTGATATTGAGGTCACTAAGGAAGCTGTTGTTGAGTGCAGGAATCCGAGGAACACAGACTGGGGCCTCTACAGAGAGTGCCTAGGTCTGGGAACCGAAGACTTATGCCTCGACATCCAAACTACAGGGGAGCTGGAAATAGCTGCGGCTCTCCTTAAGAATTGCATCTTAAAGGCATACGAATCCAGCTGTCCACTTAAGAGGAGATCTCCTGACAGAGATGTGCCCTGGTGGAATAAGGATTTAGACCGCCTGAAGACGCAAACCAGAAAAACCTTCAATAGTGCAAAGAAGACGGGCAACTGGGATGCCTACAGACAGGCACTATCAGAATACAACAAGGAGCTAAGGAAGTCGAAAAGGAAAACTTGGAGAGCTTTCTGTGAGGGAGTGAGCGACACAGCCCCGACAGCAAGACTCCAAAAGGTCCTATCGAAAGACCACTCCAATGGCATCGGTTTAATTAAAAAACCTGATGGGAGTCACGCAGAGAGCCTCAAAGAAAGTCTTAGTGTGCTCCTGAAGACACACTTTCCGGGCTCAACTCCTGCGGACTCACTCGCAACAACTGCTCAATCTACCGAAGGAAGCATATTCCTACCAACCAGAGAGAGCAAAAGAAAGGCTGGTAAACTAATTACTAGAGAAAAAATTGAATGGGCAGTCAAAAGCTTCAAACCCTTCAAAACACCAGGGCCAGATGGCATATTTCCTGCATTGCTGCAATACGGGCTAGACATACTAGCTCCATACCTGCAAGCAATATACAAAGCCAGCTTCACGCTGGGCTATATACCAATGGAATGGAAGGAGGCCAGGGCGATCTTCATCCCCAAAGCGGGCCGTAGGCCACCTGATGAGGCTAAGTCCTACCGCCCAATCAGCCTCACTTCTGTCCTCCTTAAAATCATGGAAAAAATCGTGGACAACGACATTAGGTGCGGCGCCCTAAAAGCGAACCCGCTACATAGGCAACAATTTGCCTATCAACCTGGCAAATCTACTGTATATGCCTTGCATAGCCTTACAACAGGCATAAAGGCATCGCTTCAATACAAGGAGATTGCACTAGGCATTTTCGTGGATATTGAAGGGGCGTTCGATAATACGACCTTCAAAACCGTGGAAAAGGGAGCCATCAGGAAGGGAATTGATATACCCACTATCAGATGGATTAAAGCTGTACTTAGAAACCGCAAAATCACGACAGGCATAGGGAGTGTGTCTGAAACGATAACCACGGCGAAAGGGTGCCCGCAAGGCGGGGTTCTATCACCCTTGCTCTGGTGCATCGTGGTGGATGAGCTCCTCACGACCTTGGCAGATAAGGGCTACAGTACGCAAGGCTACGCCGACGACATTGCGGTTGTCATAAGGGGTAAATACGACAGCGTCGTATCGTCCCTTGCCCAAGAGGCCCTTAACACCATATCAAAATGGTGTCTGAGGGAGGGTTTCAATGTCAATCCGAACAAAACTGTGATTGTTCCTTTTACTTATCGCAGGAAACTTTCAATCAAAGCTCCCATAGTAAAAGGACAAGAAATTGCGCTTTCCGACCAAGTGAAATATTTAGGCTTAGTGCTTGATAGGAAGCTTAACTGGAACGCGCATCTGGAAAAAACGATAAGCAAAGCAACGGCGGCACTCTGGATAGGCCGCCGGCTCTTTGGTAGATCATGGGGACTCAAACCTAAAATGATACACTGGTTGTACATCATGGTGGTCAGACCCATTATCACATATGGCTCACTAATATGGTGGACCAAAACAAAACAAGCAACGGCACAAAAGAAGCTCCTAGCTCTTCAAAGACTGGCCTGTCTTGGTATCACGGGAGCTGCACGTAGCACTCCCTCTGCAGCAATGGAAGCTCTACTAGACCTACTTCCCCTGCATGAACAAATCAGAAAGGAAGGTCTAATGAGTGCACTGAGACTAAACTGGACCAGTACAGGCCACAGAACCGGGCACTCAGAAATTCTAGAACTCGTCACAACCGAGTTCCTACAAACACCATCGGACATAATGCCGATCAACTATGACTTCGAATCAAGATTTGATGTGACTATTGATAGTCGCCAAAACAGTCTGAAACGAGTCACAGAACTAAAACACAACTCTGTACTCTGGTACACAGATGCATCCAAGACAGAGGTGGGCACCGGCAAAGGCATATATGGGCCTAAGCATAAGGAATCAGTTCCTCTCGGACATGGCCCTTCTGTCTTACAGGCTGAAATAATAGCCTTAGAAAGATGTGCTCAGGTGTGCACAAAAAAGGGCTACAAAGGGGCACGCATATATCTAATCACGGATAGCCAGGCTGCCCTAAAGAGCCTTAAAGCGTACAGCTTTAACTCCAAGACCACTTGGAACTGTAAACAGGCTCTGAACCAACTGGCAAAGGGCAACAAGCTCACCCTAATGTGGGTACCCGGCCACGCAAGCATAAAAGGCAATGAACATGCCGATATACTTGCTAAGGAAGGAGCCTCAACTACCATCATTGGACCAAAACCGACCTGTAGGCTATCGAAAGCACACAAAAAAGGCGTGATCCAAGAATGGGAAAAAAAGTGCAAAACAGACCATTGGAAAAATGCACCAGGTCAAAGGCAATCCAAAATGTTTATTGACTTCTCGCCAAATAGAGCCAAACAGCTCTTACGCCTCACCAAAACCGAGATAAGACTAATCACCGGTCTCCTAACAGGACACTGCCCAGTGAAGTACCATCTCCACAATATGGGCGAAGTGGATAACACCACATGCAGATTATGTGAATCGGCAGAAGAAACGGCCGAACACATATTATGCGAGTGTGTAGCTCTAGCTACCACCAGGCAGGCCCTAACCGGAGGTATGGCGGTAACGCCAGAACGGATCAGGTCATTACCTCCCAGGAAATTAATTGACCTTGTCAGGGAAGTTGAATTTCTGGGAATCAAATAGCAGTAGGGTATTAGTACAAAAGATCTAAACAGGTCGCAGTGCTGTAAGGCTCTGCACAGCCAATCAACCCCGTCTAATCTAAATCTAATCTAATCTCATAAAATGCAAATTAAGATAATTACGCATTTGTTAAGACGCGTAGATAAACTAAGCGCCGATAACACAAGGAGACGGCCTTTTTAACTTACCGCATCATTGCAAAGTAAAAACTTTTATAGAAACATTTTTTCATAGTTCTCGTATTTCAGAAGATATGTGCTACAAATGGAAAATACCGTTTTTTTAAGAAGTGGTTTCACCCCCTAAACCTCGAGATAAGCACATAAAAAAATACGGGTCTCTTACTTTTTGATGCTTTACAATGTACAGGGTGTCCTAAATAGAGTAGGATTGCATGGGTATCTTTCTTATTCTTAAAGCTAGAGATCTGGTTAAATGGGTAATGTTGTGCAGTTTTCTATGCTGATTCAGATTATTTTGAGAAATTTTCAAAATTCCGAGCAGTTTAGAAAATATTTAAAAAAAACAGAAAATTGCGATTTTCAAAAAATCAAATATCTCAATAATTATTAAAGATGCAAAAAAAAGTTTTAAATAAAAGTTACTTGGTTTAATTAGGCAAACATAGAAATTAAGTCAAAATAAAATTCAAGATGGCGGTTTCCGAGATATTAATACCAACTTTCTTATTTCAAATGGCCGCCATATTTGATTTTTACACGCGTAAATAGACTTTTTTTTCTCTTTTTAACGATGTACAACAACCTATGTCAAAATAAAAAATAATGGAAATATTAATTGTTGTAAGTTTAAAACAAGTAGGCATAAATAAAAATAAAACTAAATTTGTTATAACGACTAACTGTCATCTTACATTAGTTTATCAGTTGTTTTAATCATTCATACATGTGTATTGTCTTAAGTTGTTGTAATACTGATAAATATTAATTACTTGAAATGGCGAATTATTCAAAATCTGAACAATACGATATGTTTTGTAATTACATCAAGTGTTACAAAAACCCCCATCTTGCAGCACAAACATACCAGCAAACTTTCCTGAAAGAAGGCAGCCGGACATTAAGGTATTTAAAAGATTGGATGAAAATATGCAATTGTATGGAAGTTTTAAAAAACCTAAGAGAAATAGAAATATGATCGTTGATGATGAAGAATTAACATTGGCTTATGTGGCAGCTAATCCGAACATTTCATGTGGGTAGATAGAAAATTAAGTTAACGTATCTAAGTCTAGAGCATCAACAATTTTAAAAAGCACAAGTTTCACCCTTATAAATTGCACCTATCTCAGACTTTACAACCAAATGATAACATCCGTAGATTAACATTTTGCAGGTGGTTAATCAACAAAATTACGGAAAATGATGATTTTATAAACATAATTTTATGGACTGACGAATCTTACTTTTCTAATTGTGGATTATTTAATCGTCATAACGAGCACTATTGGGTTCAAGAAAATCCACACATAGTTATTCCACGGCGAAACCAATTACAGTTCGGCTTTAGTGTTTTCTTGTGTCATAATGGGAAATCGTTTACTTGGTCCTATAATTTTTGATGGAACTCTAACTGCACAACGTTATTTGTAAATTCTTCAAACAACCTTAGAAGATTTATTGGATGATTTACCTTTGCTACAAAATATGCAAATATGGTACCAGCAAGATAGCGCTCCAGCACACAATGCCAGAGATGTTATTACTTATCTAAATGGACGTTTTAATAATAAAGTAATAGCGACTAATACACCTGTACAGTGGCCAGCCAGATCTGCAGACTTGACGCCTCTTGACTTTTATTTGTGGGGCACTTTAAAAAACAAAGTTTATGGAAGTAACTTTAATTACAACAATGTGGATGAACTTCGCGAAGCAGTGACAGAGGCAATAAACGGCATTAATCGCAACACATTGCGAAAAGTAACTGTCATTGTTGTAAAACGCTGTCAATTGTGTTTGGCCAATAACGGTCAACATTTTGAGCATTTTTTATAATTTATTGTTATTTTACTACTTGGTTGTATTACCTCTTTTTGCTTTGTTACATTTGCTTTAAAAATAATTTAAAAAATTAAAATTAAAATTGAAACAATTAATATTTCCATTATTTTTTATTTTGACATAAGTTGTTGTACATCGTTGAAAAGAGAAAAAAAAATCTATTTATGCGTGTAAAAATCAAATATGGCGGCCACTTGAAATAAGAAAGTTGGTATTAATATCTCGGAAACCGCCATCTTGAATTTTTTTTTGACTAGATTTCTATGTTTGCCTAATTAAACCAAGTAACTTTTATTTAAAACTTTTTTTCGTATCTTTAATAATTATTGAGATATTAGATTTTTTTGAAAATCGCGATTTTCAGTTTTTTTTAAATATTTTCTAAACTGCTCGGAATTACTCAACATAATCTGAATCAGCATAAAAAACTGCACAACATTGCCCATTTAACCAGATCTCTAGCTTTAAGAATAAGAAAGATACCCATGCAATCCTACTCTATTTAGGACACCCTGTATCTTGTAGAGTGCAGAGCATCAAAAATTAAGAGACCTGTATTTTTTCTTGTGTTTATCTCGAGGTTTAGGATTTTTTAGCACATCATTGCAAAGAGCATAAAATACTGTAAAACTTTTATAGAAACATTTTTTCATATACCTCGTATTTCAGAAGATATGTGCTACAAATAAAAAATACCGTTTTTTAAAAGGTGGTTTCACCCCCTAAACCTCGAGATAAGCACATAAAAAAATACGGGTCTTTTACTTTTTGATGCTTTACAACAAGGTATACAAGGTGCGCCACAATTGGTGAGCGACGCACCTAACGTTCCCTTGTTAGTTTATTTAGATACTAATTGTTAACATTTTGAACATTCAGAATCTTAACTGAGTTTATTTTGTAGAAATCATATCTGTTTCATATTACTATACTTTATAAAATAAACTACCAATATAAATTTTTTTAAAACAATTCATTATTTTTAAAAACTTTATTCATTTTCTGTAATATTATAGAATTAAAATACAATTATAATATTCATTTATGATCGATGGCATCGGGGCCGCACTAAAAAGGGTTCGTCCTCGTGCACTTATCTGTACGTGCGCTCTCGAACATTCTTGTACATCGCTAAATTTAAAATCAGAATAGATTGAGTTGTGTTACCGTAAAGAACGTATTATTGTACCTGACCACGATTGTATTAGAAAAGAGCTTACTGCATTACATTTTCCTGTTAACCTTCAATTTTATTATGCAGTAATACGATAATACGATACCAATTTGTCTACAACAGATACTTACCAAAATCTGCAAAGAATGTTAATTCGCCTGATAAGATTTCATGCGAATTTAATAGGAATATTTCAAAACCCAATTCCGATCAGTGCGAATTGAAAATAGCAACAACCTAACTATTAATAATTAATAGCAATTTGGCCGTTAAGAGCACAAACCATCCACAACACAATCTACTTGATTCATTGAAAAGAATATAGTCAACACATTAAAATCTATTTGAATGGACGATAATCTATCCCGCTTGGTTGCATCTCGTTCGCAACGGAATGAACAGGATAGGTTAACATACGCATGGCTGTTTAGGCGGAAAATTAATTTACAATTGGACTAGCATTCATCCGTTCGGAACGATTATATTACACACACAAATGGTTGAAAAAGATTAATATTTTTGTATGTGTACGCTATAATGCATACTATATTATTTAAAATTTAGATTTGGGCATGAGGTGAACATACTAAAATAAACAATTTATTGTAATATTAGTGTATATTAAATAATTATTAAAACCCATTACTGGTATTTATTATTAACAGATAAATTACGATGAATACGATTATACGGTTTATTTGAATAATTATTTTGCTGCTGAAATTTTTTTAAGTGCTTATCATTATAATGCAGCGAAGCAAGGAATACCAATATAATAAATAAGTATCCTAGGGATTTTTAAATTAGTGTTATACAACATTATTTCATAACAAACGTATTTATTTTAATGTTTGTGTTTGCAATCATATCGCAAATTATGTTTGTTTGTGACATTATTTACTTGTTATAATATTATTGTGTATTTGTGCGTTCATGCATACATAATTAGATTTAATTTTCCTTAGAGTTAGTATCTACAAAGATTTAGGTTCTTAAATGCGTGCATTAAGCAGTCTAATTATTTTATTGGCATATTATAAATTGTAATATCCATTCGAATTTATACATTGTAATTAGTTAATGTGCATTTTATGGCAGTTATGTGCTATGCATTGTGTCTTCCTAATCTGGAAATAAGCTGGTAATGGACGTACGTAATTATGCAAATTATGCAGATGTTTTTGGTACATCGTTTTCCTGGTTTGTTACTGGATAACATCTGCTATTCTTAGAAATATGCATTAGGACCTAGAGTGTCCATTCGCAAAACCTACCGCATCTCCGGATCTCTAGACCAGACATGTGTATCCTTATGTATTTTTGCCCGCCGAATCCGAATCCGAGGTCAGAAAAAGCCCTACACCCCAGGAATTGGCCCCAGAGGCCGAAAATGGCCGCTGAAAGGTGTGAAACGGGAATTCCGGCATGACGAATGCCCAGGGCAGGTTGAGATTGCATTCTCAAGGCAAAGTCGAATTAGTGACTAACGGAGGTTAGATCCGACAGGCATCGTGGCCCCTGAGGCCGGAAAATGGGCCCTTGGGGCCAAAAAATCGAGATTTTCACGTCGGGATCGCAGCACTCGGATTTTCTTGTAACTTCAAACTGCAGCAACGTAAAGAGGGTGGAACCTCTTCCAGGACGATTGGAATTCACGCCCAGGGTCCGGAAATCGCGCCCTCAGGGCCGGAAAATCAAGATTTCCACGTCGTCATCACGGCACTCAAGTTTCTATGGACTTTCAAACTCAGGAAACACTGACGATGTTGGAACAATTCGTGGCTCATTTGAATTTATGCCCGGGGCCCAGAAAATGGGCCTGAAGGGCCGGAAATCAAGAATCGAAAATTACTGAGAAAAATGTCAAAAATAAATTAATTAAAAATTTTTTGTAAAAAAACTAATTTTATAAAAAATAAATGCACTAAAAATAAATGCGATCAAAAATGAATTCAATAAAAATAAATTCACTAAAGAAAAGTTTGGTAAAAAATAAATTTACAAAAAAAAATAAATTTAATAAAAACTGAATTTATGAAAAATAAATTCAATGATAAAAATTTGATAAATAACATAAAACAGATCTATTCCCTTTTTTTGTGGTACCTTATTGCTTTATCCTCAAAGGATCTTCTCACTGGCTGGCGATTATGGTGGTCTTGCGTGTCCCTTTTTAATGACCAACAGTAATCAGCCATCATATGGACATTCCACCTGCCTTGGTATCGTTTCTCCATCTCGGAGATATCTTGGTGGAATCTTTCCCCTTGCTCATCTCTACAATCGCCTAAATTTTCCGGGAAATAGTCTAGATGTGAATGCAAAAAATGGAGCTTTAGACTCATTCTGCATCCCAAATCTTTGAAACTCTTCAAAAAAATTTCTACAAGTTGCTCGTAATCCTCAGACTTCTTATTACCCAAAAAGTTTTCGATAAGACTCTTGAAGTCTAACCAAGCCTTTTTTTCCCGAGGATTCATCACTTTCACAAAATCAGCATCTTTCATGGCTGTGGGAATCTGTGGACCATCAAAGATTCCTGCCTTCAATTTTTCGGTCGAAATTTGAGGGAATTTCTCACAAAGGTACTGAAAACACTTGCCTTCCTTATTCAGGGCTTTGATAAATTGCTTCATCATGCCTAATTTGATATGAAGCGGTGGCAGCAAAATCTTGTGGCAATCCACTAAAGCCTTGAAGAGGATGTTATTTTTCCCGAGGACCCATTCTTCCCGTTGGGGCCAGTCCTTGACAATATAATGACGATCATCCGCTCGGCTATCCCATAAACACAGGAAACACGGTAATTTTGTGTAACTTGATTGCTGACCAAGAAGTATTGTGATCATTTTCAGATCTCCACAAATAGCCCAATTATGTTGATTGTAATTTAACTTGTCAAGCAAATATTTGAAGGTGTCATAGGATTCACGGTGTTTCACGGAATGTCCAACCGGAATTGAGGCATACACGTTCTTATTGTTCAGCAAAACCGCCTTCAAACTCCTCTTACTGGCATCGATGAACAATCTCCATTCATCATCTTTATAACAATTCACTTTCATTTCAGACATTAATCCCTCGATGTTAGAACAATATACCAGGGAATTCTCTTCCCTAAAAAACTTCAGGAAGTCTTTTTCTCTGGTCCGATACATTGTCACTTTTGTCTTGGGTGCTAGGAGTTTATCTTCTTTGAATCTCGATGCTAATAACTCTGCTCTATCCTTATCCAATCCAAGATCTCGCACCAAGTCGCTTAGACGGTCCTGAGTATACAGCCTAGGTTGTATTGTCGTTGGTTGTGCTTCATCATCACTTTCTTCGACAACCGGTTCAGGCTCTACTTCCTCACCAAGGTCCATACTTTCCACTTGACCAACCTGTGACTTGGCACGTGGCTTATTGGCAAACGTTGGAAAAGTCACACTGTCGACAGTGCCATAGATGGCATTACCCCTGTTTTTCTGATTTATACCCAATACCTTACAACGACAGAAATAACAGTTGACATGGTTTGCTCGTGGTTTTCTCCATCTCATTGGTGTTTTCATTTGCATAACATATCCTTCTTTGTTTTTCCAATGATTCAGTCAGAGATAGCAAGAGTTACACAGCAAGCTTGGTATCCACCATTCTGGATTGTGAGGGATTTCCAGTTTGAAGAGCGTTTCATAGATATTTTTCATATTGGGGGTGAGTTTACGTTGAGTTGACTGGAAGACCAACTGTCCACACATAAAACAGAAATGTTCGGGATTATTTTTACATTTTTTTGGGATTGTGGTGCCAGAAGAACTAGGACCTGGTTGTGCAAGACCAACACTTTTGCTATTTTTTGTACCTGAAGATGACATATTTTTATTTTACCAACGCATCGTGCGGCAAGGAGCGTGCTGTACAGTTGGGAACGGGTATACCCTCGGATGGTTATCCTACCCCAGTTCCCTGAGGCCCAACCTACATTTAACCAGTTCCGGAATACACGGAGGAACCGGCACCCACTCGGAGCGATGAGACCTCCGACAGTCTCATTCATGGCGCACTTCCTGATCAGCGCTCGAAAGGGTTGGCTTCTGGAAGCCTGTAATTCAAACTACATCGGCAGAGCAAGCTCACAGCAGCATGTGAGAGTACTGGTTGCAGGTATAACCAGTCACCCACAAGCACTTCCAGTAGTTGAATAACAGGTCCGATCATAACAATAACAACAAGAGAAATAACAGAAAAATATTAACAAAATATGGGGGGAAAAAAATTTTTCTCCTCGACACCAGAGCGGCCATTCTCTGAACTCCAGGCATGAATTTCAATGGGCCTCGGACTGTCCCATCATCGTTTGCGTTTCTGGTGTTTGAAACTCCATGGAAATGCGAGTACCGTGATTCAGACGTAGGGATCTCGATTTCCGGCCACCGAGCTCCAATTTTCCGGGCCCTGGGCATGACTTCCGATGGGCTTTGAACCGTTCCACCATCTTGGGTGTTTCTCAAGTTTAAAAGTCCGTAGAAACCCGAGCCCCGGGATGCCGGCATGGTATTTCGATTTTCTGGTCCTAAGGGTCCATTTTCTGGGCCGGGGCATGAATTACAATGGGCCTCAAAATGTTGCTACATTGCCAGTGTTTCCTGAGTTTTAGAGTCCATAGAAATTTGAGTGCCGTGATGACGACGTGAAAATCTCGATTTTTCGGCCCCCAAGGGCCCATTTTCCGGCCTCAGGGGCCGCGATGCCTGTTGGATCTAACCTCCGTTAGCCACTAATTCGACTTTGCCTTGAGAATGCAATCTCAACCTGCCCTGAGCATCCGTCATGCCGGAATTCCCGTTTCACACCTTTCAGCGACCATTTTCGGCCTCTGGGGCCAATTCCTGGGGTGTAGGGCTTTTTCTGACCTTGGATTCGGATTCGGCGGGCAAAAATACATAAGGATACACATGTCTGGTCTAGAGATCCGGAATTTTTTTTTTTGTGGGGCTGTGATCCTCACGAAAGACTTACTCACGTGCCCATAATTTCCTAACCTTACGAAGCTTAGAGTTAACATACATCCTATTATTTACATGATTAATTACATTTCGTCAATGTATGTGTTACGAACGTAACTCATTTTTAATTAAAAAATGCTTATGAAACAATTGATAAAAATAATAGTAATGAAAGCGCGGTTTGAAAATAAAAAATGTAAATAGACTGTACACAATATATACAGGGTCTTCATTTCAGAAGAAGCCACCCTGAATAACTTTGAATCTGATGTAGTTACTATCTCTCTCTCTCTCTTTTGGATGCGGGTTGCGTCAAAAGTGTATACAAAACAAAACAAAAAAGTATTCCTTATTACATAATATCACCACATAAATTATAAAACAATTTTTCGAACAAAAAACTCTTCAAACTGTGGTTGAAGTGATTGTTTTAATGTCTTCTGGCAGGTAATCAGATTTGAACCTAGTACATTAGTCGAATATGTTTCAATGCCTAAGCGAAAAGTATCAGTGCGAATATTATTAACACGTCTTGTGTCATAGGTATGTATTTCACTGTTTGTTATAAATGTTAGTTTATTTTGAGGTGTATACAGGGTCCTGCATCTTACCTCTCGTCTTCTATATCTCAGTTACTTATTCAGTTAGGATTTTGGTATTTTGCAGACCTTACTTGTATCCTAAGGCGTATTTCAGGAAAATATTTTTCATTATACAGGGTGTTTCAAAAAAGTGTGACGTCATGATAATATATTTTTTAAACCACATGCTAAATATTTTATTGCTTATTTGGGTATCTTTTATGGTTGCCCACATACTTCTCTAATTTTATTAAAATTGATTCCGTGATATCAGCAAAAAAAAAAACTTAAAAAAATCATTCAAATAAAACGAATAACTTTGTTAGTATCACTTTATTAACTTGGAGTAGTTACTATAGTTTCGACAATTTCAGCTTGTCATTTTCAAACTATGAATATTTACATTACGATTGTACATTTATATATTTTTATTTTTACAGAGCATTGAACAGGGGGGAGAATATTAGGTCGGTCTGGTCGTTGATGAGTGGGATGTCCGGATTACGCTTAACCTTGAAAACTTCGATGGACTCGAGTAAATCCATTTTTAATCCCTTCTCGGTAAAATGGATCACCTCGAGTACATCTTTTTCAAAGGAATGTTCATTTTCCCTAATGTGATTCGCGAACGTTGATTTGTTATTAATATTTTTATATGCGCTGATGTGTTCTTTTAGACGGGTGTTGAAATTGCGTCCCGACTGACCAATATATTCTCCTTGACAACTTGCACATTTTAACTTATATATACCAGATTTGGACATTTTATGAATGGGCGTTTTATTATTAAAGATAATATTACTTATTTTACTTGGGGACTTTAAAGCAACGCTAATATTGTGTTTTTCTAAAATGGATTTAATTTTATGCGTAATTTTACCGAAAAATGTTAATGTTCTAAAGTTAGAGTTTGGTGTTTTATTTAAAGCATATAAGTATTTTTGAATCGAGTTAAGCTCTTGTTTCTGAATTAATTTATTTATTAAATGGTTATGTGAATAACCATTATTAATTGCCAGAGATTGTATGATTTTGATTTCGTTGTTATATGATTGGTTAGAAAGTGGAATAGTTTTAGCTCTATAGATCATAGTTTCAAATGCAGCTAATTTGTGTTTGAAAGTGTGTCTTGAATTATTAGGAATTAATGTGTCTGTGAATGTGGGTTTCCTGTATATGTCAAATTTAAATGTATTGTGTGTGCTTCTAGTTATGGAGAGGTCTAAGAATTTAATATTTTGATTGTCTTCTTTTTCAAGTGTGAATTTAATATTAGGGTGTATATTGTTTATTTCATGAAGAAATTGTTGTAGTTGTCTATCTGTTCTTTTGAAACATGCAAGTACGTCGTCCACATATCTGTACCAGAATTGTATATGTGTTTTGGCTGAGTTTAATTTTAATATTTTTTGGGTTATATTAAGCATAAAAATTTCTGCTAGTAACGGACTTAACGGGGAGCCCATTGCTAAGCCTTCATTTTGTTTATAAAATTTGTTTTCAAATGAAAAATAGTTATTATCTAAAATGATATTTGTTAATTCTAAAAATTCATGAATGATGACCTGGTTGACGTTACATTCTTCTAACTATAGTAACTACTCCAAGTTAATAAAGTGATACTAACAAAGTTATTCGTTTTATTTGAATTATTTAAAATGTATCACGAAGTGAAAGCCTCCACAATTACTTATTTAAAAAAATCAGTTTTCCACTATTGGTTTAAAAAATTAATAAAAAATCAAAATAGTGCCTCGTTAGTAAAATCATACAAGATACTTATTAAATGAGGTCTGATAGTTCCGTTAACCAAGTTTAACCCTTAGCTGCACCACTATTGTATAGTAACATAGCTGCACATTGTGGTCTTTCAGGACCCCACGTTAAAAAAATCGTAAAAAATGCCTTCATTCAATATATGTGAATGCAGAACTGTGCATAAGTGTTCATTGGGTTATTATTGACCTAAAAAATCAATTATACTAGGGACTCACTTTTGCATTTTCTTAGGATTGAAGAAATAAGCGGAGGAAATCGGAAAAATGCATTTTCTTTTTTAAAATTCGTAGAACTCTTATTTCATTATACTGAGACTTAAAATTGCAGGTAATGGTTCATTTCATATTACATTTAAAGTAAATAACAACAGGACAGGGGTTACCTAAAAAAAATATATTTATTCTGACAAAAAATTACAGCTAAAATGGTAAAAAATCTCTTACATAAAAAATTGGTATTTTTACAAGAGGAAATTACATCCCACAGCAATGAAGACATAAATAGAAGCGATGTTCTTCGCAAATCAATCGTTTGCATGAGCAGCATCCATATTTTGATTTTTTATCGACTTTTCTAGGACACATCGCACATCGTTGCTTCCGGTCGAATTCTATTTTTTGAAATTCTTTAAGATTAGTTGAGCCTCCCTCCGCATTGAAGTAATGATTCATTTTCAAATCTTTTTGGAGCTATTCTTTCTGTAGTCTTCGCTTTAACACTGAAGAGATCAAATGGAGAATTACTTTCTTAATAGAAATAACGGCAGTCTTGCATTTCCTGTCCCAAACTTTGCCAAGCTTTAATTTCCATAGGATTCTAGCATTCACCACAGCTTGATCATTCTGTAGAAAATTTGCATAGGCCATTTATTGGTTCTTCTTGTGACATGGTGTATGCATGTCAAAATTGATTTTAACGTAACAAATTGTTTTTAACGTCGCACTCGATTGAACGTATATGCCCTACTGGGGCGTTTGAGGACTTTATTTAAAGGCGCATAGATGAAAATTGTATACACGCAAGGTCATTAGAACACTTTCACTACTCAGTTCAAGCTGATGACTTCTAAATCAGCGCGTTAGTTTTACGATATTTTAAAGTTTATAATGATTAAAATTACTTTTGAAAAAGAGTGGGGTTCTCTAGGACCCCTAAGTGCAGCTAAGGGTTAATTGATATTAATTATACAGGGTGTCCAAAATTTAGTATCAAACTTTCCAAACTTTAAAGCACTTTGTTTTTCTTATTTTAAATTGGAGCCCCTGTATATTTTGATAACATTCCATGCGGAATTAGAAAACAAACATTTTTCCCAAATACAACCCTATCGAAATACCTTACGCATTAAAAGTTATTTGCACAAAACTCGTTTTATCAACTAATCCAATAGCCATTTTATTGAATAAAAATCGAAGTTGGCTTTGAAAAATACTTTATTCACAAAGTGACAAGAGGCTATATTGACTTTAGTAATGTAAAAGTTTAAGGCATTGTATACTTTCCTTTTTCAAAAAAAAAGTTAAATGACAAGGAATTGGCAGCTTCGAACACTTTTGTAAGTGTAGTGAAGGGATTCCTGGGTAACAAGAAAGAAAAAACCACACAACTTCATTGATGAACTTTTAAAGGCCAATGAACTACTAGGATGTCGCATAAAGTATTTTTTTTCTGGATATACCGATAAGTTGCAAAATGCAAATTATTAGACCCCTACAGGCACTGCTCTAAGCCATGAATCCCGTCAGCGTTTTAATGTTCTTTTCAATTCCACCACAGTTATAATGTAATCTGGTTATAATTGTAATAACTTAATATAAAAAAATTATCAAATGCGAATAACTGGCTGTAACATAATAAAATGCGAAAAAATAGTATACGCAATACATTATAATAGTTATTTAACCAACAAGTGTGTTAATGATAGCGATTAATGATCGAGATATTATCACGCACGAGCTCTTGCGCGAGTGCCTTAATTGTTGAGATCATTAATCGCCAACTAACACACGAGTTGGTTACAAGATTTTTCCGTTGATCGTAGCTTAGATCAACATTAGGAATTAGATTAGAGAAAACTCAAACAAAACAAACAAATTAACTTGCTATTAAGCCGTATATCAATATCGGCAAAACATGCGAATAGCGCAAATTCCGGATTACGTCTTACCTGTTACTCCTCGCATCAGGAAATATATTCTAAGTTTCTTCGTAAAAATGTGTACTCTTTTCCGGAAGCAAATTTAATGTTGTATTATTTGCAATGGCTAGTACTTTTGGCGGTGTTAATTTAAACTCGACACTATCCATAGTAGCAGACATTCACTTGATACACGCGTTTTATAAATTTGACGTTTCACACTTAGACATTATTGTCAAACAAAATCGAAGGCGGTTCACCGCTAATTTGTTTCTAGCGCAGAGAATTGATATACTTTTGCATTTTCATGTGACACAAATTATAGATCGTTTTCTCGTTATTATCAGTTACATTTCCAGTAATTATTAGTAATAAGCCACTCATGAATTAGCTATTTAATGTTTAACTGGAAATCGTTTTTTTTTAGGAAATATGATTGATAGGAATTTGGGTTAGGGAATCGAGGATGATAGGGAATTGGCTTAGCAAGCTAGGGCATTAAGCCACAATGTATAGTATTTAATAATTCATTTAAATGAAATGAGGATAAAGACTAAATATATCCAGGGACCTGCACGGCCATTTTTCGTGTTAAAAAGTGACCGCTCGGACGGGACTCGAACCCGCACCACCGGGGTCTAGAGGCGGGACCTCTACCCACCAGCCCACTGCGGCCCCAGAAATCGTTAATTTATGAAACATCGTTTATGATTGAAAAATCGTTCATTAATAGCGTTCATTAATGAACGATGTTTGATACATTAAAGTTAGCCATTAACCAACAAGCAACGGAAAAAGTGTTTTACAGAACTCTTATAGCTGTTAATTACTCGTTAAGGTCGTACTCAAACCAACCATACTCGAAAAATGTCCCTTTTCAAAACTCGCTGAGCAATTATTTATTGTCGGATATATTATGAAACAGGACCTGTAATGGTTAAACTATCGCATCATTACTTATTTAATAATGTTTGTCGAGTCAACACAATTGAATACCATTATAATATCAAGGCACTTAATTGCTTTTCAAATATTATTGAGTTTTCAAGTACTTACTAATGACTAGTTAATTATAAGCGCCCCATTACTATCCTCATTATAGAAATCGTTATCTGGTTAAAACCATATTTCTTGGATTTTCGTGTTTTCCTTAATCATTCGTACATCTGCATGCAGTCAGTATAGTTCAGCATAATGCCTCGAAAAGTGTTAGAAGTCAATCAATAATTTAATCAATTATTTTACACAAGATAAAAATAACTTTGGCCCATTAATTCCCGTGGTACAAGTGCAAAAACGCGTTGCAGCAGCTTTAAAAATCAGTGAGAAAAAAGTTGGCAATGTAGTAAAGCAATTTCAAAGAGTAGAAGGAGAGTACGCACCAGAACATCCAATTATACCAAAAGAAATTGTAAGAAGAAAATGCCCAAAAAACTAAAGATTTGAACGAAACAATTCAAATGGAGATAAGAAATGTCATCTACGACATGTACGAGAATCATCATCATGTAACATTGGACACGCTACTACCAAAATTGAAGGACAAACACATTTTTCCATATAGCCGAAGTAGTTTGCATCATGTATTGGAGGACATCCGATTTTACTTCGATAAGAACAACAACCGAAGAGCTTTATGTGAGAAACCTCATGTTGCAAGTCTTAGAACAAATATTTTTTTAAGAAATTATGTGCAACACATGAACGAAAAAAACTTTAAATTTGTTTTTACAGATGAAACATGGATTTTTTACCATGGGGCTTCCAAGCGATCATAGCAAGATGATAATGTAAAATCTGTAAAAAATTATGGTGGCGAGGGTAAAAGATATATTATTCTTCATGCGGGTAACGATCAAGAATCCGACTGGGCCCAAATCGGCCGCTGTGACCCTCTCGGGTTACCTTGCTTAGTTATACGTGTTGAAGTGAAACAAATGAAAAATTATGACTTAGTAGCATATCTAAAAAAATTGAGCTATATCAATAAAAATGCATGTTTTGCACTCACATTTGGATTTCTTTCCGAAAAATTAGGGTGCAATTAGTGATGAATAGAGAGAGGATTTGATTGAAAATGCATATTTTGGATATTTTGAGTATATTACATATTTTGCTTATTTTGTATATATTGCATGTTTTGCATATTTACCCATATAATGCATATTTCGTATTTTAATGCATATTTTAACATATAATGGTAATATTTTACATTTTGTCGCACGACACACTGCAACACGTGCAATTTTCAATTTTGGCATGAACCAACATCTTGTCATGCAAGTAAACAATAATAATAATAATAATAATAATAATAAATTGTCTTTATTGTTGCAAACACAATACATAAAATAGTGCATTTAAGGACAGGCACAGTTCAGCTCAGTTGAGATCAACTCATGCCAGTGGCGGTTTCAAAGGGGGGGTAATCGGGTAATTACCCCCCCTAAGAATTTTTTGCTTATCAATTTTTATTGTTAAAAATTACCGGTATTCCATATTCCAAACAAATAATATAATATATTTTACATTATTTAACTTGGATTATTGATTTTATTTCGTGATTTTTTAATTTTTTGCTAATATTTTCGAATTTCTGGTCAGAAACTTATTTTTGGTGGCAAATTATTTTGCTTCTACCTTTCGATTTTTTGTCTGCTTTTTTATTTTTAGATCAGGATTCTTGATTCCTTGGCCCATATTTGAGATTTCTGCATTTCCAATTTTTTTTTATTTTTCTTTATTTTGACCAAAATATTCGATTGGTTTGTAGAAATGTTTTTTTTGTCTGCAATTTTTATCTTTACGCTCGTTTTCGATGTTTTGTTTAAATTTTCACCATTTTAGGCTATATTGTAGATTTTTTTATTTTTTGGTCTAAATATTCTTTATTTTGACGAAAAAAATAGATTGGTTTGTAGAAATTTTGGATTTTTTGTCCAAAATATTCGATTTTTCTAGCAAGATAAAAGGTTCTTTGTTTCTTCAAAAAAGAAGGGCGGGGGGGGTATATTGTATAAGTGGCTCTACCATCAACGAGCCGCCACTGATTTCATTTAGTATAAAAGTGCCTTGTCTCAACTTTTAAAGCTAATTAAAGCGAAAATTTAAAAAAAATATTTTCCTATTAAAAAAAAAATTGGAAAATGATTTTGAACAATAGAGTGATTTTTGAGACTAATTTAAACCCTTTTCTTAGAATATTCTGCATTTTTTATTATTAAGCCTGTATTCCCGATTTGTTTTTTGGCTAAATTTTTGATCATATGGTCTAAATATTCTTTATTTTTACCTAAATTTTCGATTTCATTGTTAAAATGTTCGACTATTTGGTCCGCATTTTTTATTTCTCCTGACGAATTTTTGGTTCTTCAATTTTTGACCTGTATATTCGATATTTTTGGTCAAAATATTTTAACTTTTAGCCTAAATATCCCTTACCTTTTGCGATTTAATTTTTTTAATTTTCGACTTTTTAGATTTTTGACCTGTATTTTCGATTATTTTTGGTCTAAAGTTTTGATCTGTTGACCTAAATATTCTTTATTGTGACATAAATTTTCGATTTAATTGTTAAAATTTTTGATTTTTTTGTCCGCATTTTTGATTTTTCGGGCCGATTTTTTAATTCTAGTTCCAAAATTTTGAGTTAATTTTGGTTAAAATATCTATAACCTGAATGATTGATTTACATGCGAGATTTCTTTTTATTTTTTTCGGTATTTTCGAGTTTTGTTTGTTGAAATTTTCAATTTTTTAGTCTGCAGTTATTATCTTCAGGCCCGAGTTTTCGATATACTGTCTAAATTTTCGACTTTCTGGCCAACATTATAAATATTTATTATTTTTTTAAATCTTTTGACCTAAATTTTTCTTTTCGATTTTATTGTTAAAATTTTTCGGTTTTTTGGCTCCCATTTTTGGTTTTTCGTTTAGTCTGCATTTATTATGTTTAGGTCCGAATTTTCCATGTTTTGTCTAAATTTTCGACTTTTTGACCAACATTGTAGATTTTTTGTTAATCTTTTGCCCTAAATTTTTCTTTATTTATTTTTATTTGTCTGTTCAAATGTTTGTTTTCTTGGTCCACTATTTTTTTTTTTTTTTAAATGTTTGGTATATTTTGAAGTGGCGGTATCAAAGGGGGGATAATCGGGTAATTACCCCCCCTCCCTAAGAATTTTTCGCTTATCAATTTTTATTGTTAAAAATTACCGGTATTCCATATTCCAAACAAAGAATATAACCGGTAAATTTTTTCAACGCTTTAAAACGTTGGAAAAGGATAGGGAGATTTCACGAAACAGGTGTGGTATATGAGAGCGGAAGCACCAGTTTATTTATCTTTTTTTTAATTACCCCCCCTATACTAGTTGGCTGGAAACGCCATTTTGCTTTTCTCACAGGTTAAGTGGAAGAGTAGCATGAGTCAAATGCTACTCTTCCACTTAACCTGTGAGAAAAGCAAATATACATTACAAATGAGTGCATACAAATATAAACATAATTATACAGCACACGAAAAAATGAAACAGAAATAATATAGTATACTTTACAGAATTAAACACAGTACTCATGATTTAGTAGAATATGATTCATGGCTTTCTTCAATTTTGGGATTGTGAGGTTTTTATAATTAGGGGGAATTGAATTATATATTTTATAGATATTATAAGTAAATGATCTTTTGAAGAAGGCAGTCTTATATTTTGGAGGTGAGATAGTTTCCCTAAACCTCACGTTTATATTATTGACATCAGACCGAAATACAATTCTATTATAAAGATAGGGAGGTGTGCGTAATTGGATGATCAAATGCCGACCAAATGTTATCAAATTAATTGCCAATTCCTGCAACAAAGAGCATTTTATGTGTTCACATGTTTTTGTTGGTTACTTTGAAATATGTGAACGAAATTTCAAGAATTGAAGAAAATTAAATTTTTGTAAATTATGATTTGCGATTTTTGTATAATTCAATTTTCTTCGTGGTATTCGCCAGGAAAGTAGTGTGTTTCAAAAAGTGATTTGTTAAATTTGTTAATTTGTTGTATACAGGGTATTTTTTTATCGTGGGCCATAGGATTTTACATGTTAAAAATTAAACCTTGTGTTAATGTATATTTTATCATAAAATTTTGAAGGAAATTTTAGTTAGTAATAAATCAATTATTTTTCCACATGATGCGCTTAGTCAGAATAATTTAAACATGTTTTATTCCATTAAAAAATTAAATTATTTAAAATAAATAACTGAGCAAAAATAATCAAAGTACCTTGAATTTCTGAAATGTCAGATTGATTAGTGAATTAATTTCATTTTTTAATGGAATAAAACATGTTTAAGTTAATCTAATTAAGCGCATTATGTGGAAAAGTAATTGATTTATTACTAACTAAAATTTGCTTTAAAATTATATGTTGAAATATACATAAACACAAGGTATAATTTTTAGCATGTAAAATCCTATGGCCCACAATAAAAGAAACGTACTGTATAAACACACTTATGTATTTTTTACTGACTAATTTCAATTGATTACTTGCATATTTCAATATAATAATTCATATTTGTTGCATATTTTCGAGGTTTCAAATGCATTTATCGCTCTTTCCATGTCAAACCGGACGGTTTTCGGTAAAAATAAAAACTGATGATTACGATGTTTTCTTTAAATTTTGCAAACGCATTCTACACAGGAAATAATGTGTAATAAAGTCATGTTTCGCGAAAAAAATTTGAGTGTTTTTTTTTTAAGAAGATATGCACGGTTGTAAATTGCAAGAAATTACGAAGAACGTCGGTCGTGCGAACATTCAAACAACTGTATCGTCAAATCCATTAGTCGTACAAAAATAATTAACAGGTCGATTTTGAAGATATTGAGTCATTATATGGAGTAGTGTATTTAAAATTTGCGTTTAATATTAATAAACTATTATCAATTTGTTTATAAAATGTATTAGCATTTTTTAAATTTTATAAAAATATTATCATGTTCCCACTTCAGTTCCTCAGAAACAGTGAAAATTTGAAGATGGAACTCCAACGGGCTCTATATTTAAAAAAATCTTTAAAAGAGTATTTATGAATTAAAAAAAAAAATGCTTTCTGCAACAAGTAAGGTTGTTTCCAATTTATTTGTTATTTAAATCGTGTATTCGGTTCTCCAACTGAAAACAAGATCATTTATTTTTTCACATCTGTACTCTCACTAATCACCCTCAGATCAGGTATAAAACTCGTTCAAACCTTCCATAATCTCCTCAGTCGTTTACGACTTCTTCACGTTCACGATCACCTTGACGTAAGTGTATTTTATTCTTTAACATTCAATTTAAATGCGAAGCTGCATTGATGAGAGATAAATCTCGAAACGCGTCTGCAGATGGCTAGTTACTTAATTTTCATATATATATTTTTTTAATTCAGTGGTATTTTTAGTTATTATCAAATTTGTTTCATCTAGTAACACTAGATAACTTTAGCACTGTGTGTCCTTGTCAAAATATTTTCTGGTTTTTTCATTTTAATAATAATATTTACAGTTTAAAGTTTCACATTTCATTTCAGAATAATTTTCTAAGTTAGTCTTGTATGTAGAAATAAACGATCTTAAAACCAATGTTATTATCTAGTAGTACTAGTAATAACATGCAAATTTCTTTTGTATCATTCAATATCCGGCGAGGCACTAGCCAGGGAAGTAGTTGTTTCAATAAGTTATTTGTTTATAGTCTTATATGTTAAGACTTATTTTTTTGCTTGCAGATTAACGAACAGGTTGAATATTCATATATTCAGGCTACATTTCGTTTTCTTGTATTTATAAATACTTGATTTACTAATTTATGTGTTACACATTTTCCGTTTTACCTATTGCCATGTAAACGTACCCGACATTTTTGGTCATACTCTTTTGAATATTTGTTTAAATATAGATCCCGTTTGAGAGGAAATACGATGGTATTTTTTTCAAAATTTTAAGTTGGTAAGTTGATGATGAAAAATGCTAATTAAATTTATAAACAAATGAATAACAATTTGTTAATATTAAACGCAGATTTTAAATACACCACTACATAGAATGACTCAAGATCTTCAAAATTGACCTCCTCCAGTTGTTTGAATGTTCGCACGACCGACGTTTTTCGTGATTTCTTGCAATTTACAACCGTGCATATCTCAAATTTTTTTCGCGAAATATGACGTCCATTATTTCATATGTAGAATGCGTCTGCAAAATTAAAAAAAAAAACGGAATCATCGATTAAAATTCAGTGTCCGGTTTGACGTGGAATGACTTTTACATGCTATAAATTATACCTTGTGTTAATATTTATTTTATCATATAATTTTGAAGCAAATTTTAGTTAGTAATATAAATCTATTATTTTTCTACATTATGCGTTTCATTAGAATAATTTAAACATGTTTTATTTCATTAAAAAGTGATTTTGCTCGAAACCGGATGATCGGGATACGCTACAAAAAAGTTGTCAGCTATTTCCCTAAAATAAAAATTCCCTGACTTCTTTTAGAAAAATACAACTAATGTAAACCTCTTATAATTGCCGTTACAAATTCCACCCGTTCAACAGTATAAACAGACATTTTCTAGTATAAATTCGTTTGATTACTTGCCTCACTAATCAATCTGACATTTCGTAAATTCAAGGTACTTTGATTATTTTTGCTTAGTTATTTATATTAAATAATTTTATTACTTTCTCCGTTACGAAGTACGAGAAAGTATTGTGATCATGATTTTTTTTTCAAATTTTTTTTTAACGGAAATATCCGTTTTGGAGTCCCTAGATGCAATTTCAACAATTTCTGGAAAAAAAAATTGTGTCTGAGTGTGTGTGTGTGTGTCTGTGTCTGTCTGTGCGCGCTGTATCTAAAAAACTAATAGAGCAATTGATTTGAAACTTTGAACATACGTCTTATTTGATAATCCGAAGAACTGAAAAGCTTTTGGTAAAATTTCATATACCGGAAGTGGGTGTTTACCTTAACTGTTTTTTGTTTTTTGCCAATATTTTCTTAAATATGAAAAATATCACAAAAACATTTAAACAAACATCGAAGACAAAAAAGAAATGAACATCTTTTGCTTGAAAATATTTTTCATAAAATCGTTGCTATTAGAGAAAAAAATGTATTAATTTTTTTAAATTTTTGGTTTATAATTATGAAACGATAATAGTTACAGCAAATTTATGCGAATAATAATTATAGAGAATGCCAAAATGAACAACTTCCAAGGAATAAGTTTTTTTTCGAAATCTCATTAGTTTTTGAGTAAACCGAGTTTTTGAATTTGAAGTATAATTTTTCCATCTTTCATGATTTTGACGTTTTAAACGTCAGTTTCATCAAGTTTACGCAATGCTCGATGTACATTTAAAATATGATTTCAATTGAAAATAAACCCATGAAAACGTAAATATAAAGTCGAAGAAAGTAACATGATGGCCACATCACCATTTTTTTTTAATGGAATAAAACATGTTTAAGTTACTCGAATGCAGCGCATCATGTAGAAAAATAAAGGTGACTTTACACTGTATGATTTATCATATGACTTATCATATGATTTTATCACGTGTAAAATCACACGGACGGCTTAGCTTATGATTTTTACGAAATTGAGTTTACACTGTATGACAACGTTATAGAATTGCGTGTGATTTGTGCGCGTGGCACGGTGGTTTACATATAGGTTATGTTTACACTTTGAGGTTGTGCTATAGCAGGAATATAAAAGATAAACATGATCGAGGAAGAATTACGTTTGAGGGCCATTGCAACGTGTCTTACTAATAGTACGTCGCAGAGAATTATGTCAAGTAGAAAAAAAGAGAAGGAAAAGAAAGCTTTGGGCACGTCGGTGGCTTCTGCGACGAGATTGTGGACGGGGCATGTCAAATTTAGTGTTCAATGAATTAAAATATGAAGACCTTGCTAGTTTTAAGAATTTTTGTTGGATGTCATCAAATGCATTTTATTCACTTTTTACAAAAATGCACGTGTGAACTTATCAACACGCAACACAATATTAATAGAGTTAAGTGTTGTGATTCCAGTCAATATTTCCACTCCGCCGATAACGTAGTTCAACGACATTACCGATAATCATATGAAAAATCATAGGGAATAGGCGCTGTCCTATTCCCAAAAACAGGCTGGAATTCGATATGATTTTGCTTATGATTTTCCTTATGACTAGTTCGGTATGATAAATCATATAGTGTGAACATAAAATTTGTTGCTATGACAAAATCATATGATAAAGTCATATGATAAATCATACAATGTAAAGCCACCTTAATTGATTTATTACTAACTAAAATTTCCTTCAAATTTTATTATAAAATATACATTAACACAAGGTACAATTTTTAGCATGTAAAATCCTAAGGCCCGCGATAGAAAAAAACTATATATACACATATTTCAGCATTTTATAATGCATAAAATCCTCTCTCTAGTGATGAATAAGGAGAAAGATTTCATCAGAACTCCGTCTATATTGGATGACTCCTGCTGGATTTTGAAAGGAGAAGATTTTACTGAAGACAAGAGAAGAAAGTGAAAATTGTTTCCCCCGTATATTTTCACATTTTATATTTTTAATTGCACATCATCCTCAATAAAGTGTCCTTGCTAAAATTTAGCATGGTTTGCATGTTTATATTAAATAAACATTAAATTGAGAAAAATATTTCATGTTTTCTCTTTTATCCGAACACCTGTAACAAAAAAATGGTGATGTGGCCATCATGTTACTTTCTCCGACTGTATATTTACGTTTTCATGGGTTTATTTTCAATTGAAATCATATTTTAAATGTACATCGAGCGTTGCGTAAACTTGATGAAACTGACGTTTAAAACGTCAAAATCATGAAAGATGGAAAAATTATACTTCAAATTCAAAAACTCGGTTTACTCAAAAACTAACGAGATTTAGAAAAAAACTTATTCCTTAGAAGTTGTTCATTTTGGCATTCTCTACAATTATTATTCACATAAATTTGCTGTGACTATTATCGTTTCATAATTATAAACCAAAAATTAAAAAAAAAAAAAAACATTTTTCTCGAATAGCAATGATTTTATGAAAAATATTTTCAAGCAAAAGATGTTCATTTATTTATTGTCTTCGATGTTTGTTTAAATGTTTTTGTGATACTTTTCATATTTAAGAAAATATTGGCAAAAAACAAAAAACAGTTTAGGTAAACACCCACTTTCGAAGTACGAAATTTTACCAAAAGCTTTTCAGTTCTTCAGATTGTCAAATAAGACGTATGTTCCAAGTTTCAAATCAATTGCTCTATTAGTTTTTGAGATACAGCGCGCACAAACAGACACACACACACACACACAGACACAAATTTTTTTTTTCCAGAAATTGTTGAAATGGCATCTAGGGACCCCAAAACGGATATTTCCGTAAAAAAAATTTTTGAAAAAAAAATCACGATCTCAATACTTTCTCGTACTTCGTAACGGAGAAAGTAAAAAAACTGAACGTGTTACTTTATTTTGCATATTATTTTCGGATTTTGGGAAAAATAAATACCTACTTTATATACAATATTTTCATCAATATTACTTAAAAAATATTTCAATTTGTTAACCAGTGTAATTATCAATAAATTTTTCGCATAAAATGAACATAATAGATGATGGTGCGGTAATTAATTTAACACCTAATTTTTCATAATAGCATTTTATGTTTAATTAATATAATGGGTATAATTAATTTCAGACGGCTATAATCTATAATTATGCCCGTGGTACATATGTTTTATTTCAGTTTGCACTAAAATTAAATAAATTCTACATGTATTTTAATCCTAAAATTGTAAAAAAAATTACATCTGTTATTGTGATGTGACATATAGTTGGTTTCTGTTCTGATTTCCATATAAATTGCAAGGTGATTTTTTTATTGAAACACATGAAATAATATTAAACGTGACTTATTAGGGTTACTTTGTTTTTAATTTGTGGTTATTTTGTTTTAAAACTCGCACTATTGCCAGTTCTCATTTCAAGAATGTTATAAATTCTTTCGTACCAAAAAAAAAGATGTTGCAACAGTGTTAGTAGTCACATGGAATCAACTGACAACTTACTGCCCCTGAAACACCTCCGAGAAGAATGTTGATTATTGTTGCGTAGCAACAATATTATTGGTTTAAGTGCCATAAACGATAAATTAAAATTATACAACATAATGTACTGTTACGGTGGTATAATTGTAGTTATATTTTAAATATGAGCAAAAGTATTTTATTTGTAATGCGGCGTAGCGCAGAATCCCGGGAGAAGCAACAACGGGTGTTTTGATAGCTTGAGGAACGCAAAGAGAGTTAAATAGTATGATCTGACCTTTGTTGAAGTAGTATTAGAATTATTAAATAAACTTGTTAATTTAATTTATTTGAGTATTGGTGTTCCTATTGCGAATTTTGGGTAAATACATCACAGTTACAAAATGAAATAAATAATTTTATCTACGACTGCTTAGATAACTGACGAATTTGACATTCATTTGAGTTACGTAATGAAACTCATTACCTAACTAGTGAGGTAATGAAATCAAAAACACACGCATTTTTTAATACCAACTAACGATCAAATTTATTAAACAATTATTTATGAACATTAATAATAACATGTTTACATTTATTCAAGTGTATTCCTGAGGACATTTCTGTTTTAGAAATTTCCAAACTACTGCATTTACTGGTTGAAGCTTCTACAAGTACATTCTTTTCTCCAAGAATATTCGTTGCGATACGTTTCTTATTTTCAACCGAAGTTTCTATGTATCCTTCGGCTACTGTATTGCTCTTCCAGCCCCCGTGCCTTTTTATTGTTAGCAGGTCCGCCCCTGAGTTTGCCAACAGTGAGGTTGACGATCTTCTGAAGCAGTGACCAGTGTACTCTTTAACATTTGGTAATTTTAAAAAAGAAGCAATATTTTTCGGCATGCTACCAATCGTGTTAATGCCAACGGGCTGTTTTATACAGTTGCCATTCCTGTAACCAACAAAAAACCTCTCTACGGCATTATGTGGACGCAGTGCCATGTATTTTTTTATAATGTCTACGAAATTGATCCCATCAATGTCTCCTGATGTTATAACAAACTCTCGCGAAATATTGTTTTTTGTATTTGGTATTGTGACGCAGAAGACCTGCCCTTCGTTCCTAACGTTGGTCACTTGCATGTAAGTGAGTTCTTCTTTTCTACAGGCTCCACCAATTCCAAAGATCAAAACTACCTGAAAATATTTCTTAATCTAAAATTTCATGCCTTGTTCTTATTTACCTTTGTTAGTAGCCACTTTTCATCATCAGCTTCTTGTAAAAATCGGGTTATATGTTGTTTTGTTAAAATATTGGATTTCTTCGGTTTATATCCTTCCGACTGCCTCTTCAGAAAGGCGACCAATTGAATAAATGTACTGATATCTACATTTTTCTTTATGGATATCATCGCACGTATCATCGAGTAATATGCCCACAGACTTGAAGGTTTATAGCGTTTCGAAATATTTTCAAAATATACTAGAAGTACCTTTTCACTTGCTTCATTTTTTATTTTCTTCTCATCGCACCATTTCCGCAAACATTCATAAGCTTGCTCATATTTAATTTTTGAATTTTCCCGGAAATAACGTTGAAACTACCTGCGTGGCCGATTCTTCGATATCCGAGGGCAGAGATTCGGAGTCGCTCATTATTTCACAGAAAAACAGAAATTAGAAAATTAATTCTTGAAGTTTTGACTTAAATTGTTGACATTCAAATTACATGTTGCTATGGTTCTACATACATACTATGATATTCCGATTTTTCGTCGAATTCAATTCAAAAGTATAATTTCCGTAATTCTGAGCAGTCGTAGATAAAAAGTTGTATCTAATACGTGGGATAAGGCATATTAACTGAGACTCATGCTCTTACTTCGACTCGGGCTACGCCCTCGTCTCAGCAACTCACCGCATTCGTCAGTTAATGATGCTCTTATCCCACTAATTAGATAAATAACTATTAAAACTTCGGCTAACAGAATAATATATCAATACACCTGTTTCTTATGAATATTTCTTTAAAATTAGATAATATAAATAATTTCTATATAAATGTTTAAGTACTTAGTTTTGTACCTGTTGCTATTAACATATAAAAAAAAATGCCGTGGATTATAAAAGCCTACAAGTAATTTCTCCTTTTTCTGCAAGCATTTTTTCACAGCCACGCGAAATAAAACATTTACACAGTGCGAGAAAATTTTAAATCTCAACACCATTGTTTTAAAATTTATAATATAATAAGGAATTCCGTGGTCTTTGTGTTGTCATGTATTTGCGCCATTAACGTTGGCAGTCTATACGCTTTGCGGAGTAGCGTGAGTATAATATTTTTAAGTTTCACAAATGTAATAGTTTTGTTTTAACACGTTAGTCATTAATGTAGCCGCATTATCTTAACTGCCAGTCGTTTATTTAAATAGCCCTGATAACAAAAATGAGCAAATTCAAGGAACGCAAAGCTAATTATATCTAATTTATTTCCGGGCATATCTGATTAGTTTACATTTCCGCGGTAATGTAAATCATAATATCACTCGTTTGTAGCAAACTAATGGTTACAAATATTATCTTGAATATGATTTTCCCTCGTCACCTATTCACCTATGGTATCAGCAGTTACTAAAGTTATGATTAAATTGAATTTGTTAAATAAATTAATTGCTCCGCCAAATATGCCGAAATATTGAAGTTCCTTGCACACTTTTCATAAGGTTACATGATGGCCACATAACATTGTTTTAAAGTAATAAAAACATTATGTTTGCTTTACAAAATTTTATATTTATTATGACTAGTTTCAACATTAAGTCACTATCGAGAAATCACCATTTTTACGTTCTCCGTTACGAAGTACGAGAAAGTATTGTGATCGTGATTTTTTTTTCAAATTTTGTTTTTACGGAAATATCCGTTTTGGGGTCCCTAGATGCCATTTCAACAATTTCTGGAACTTTTTTTGTTGTGTCTGTCTGTGTGTGTGTGTGTCTGTGCGCGCTGTATCTAAAAAAACGAATGAAGCAATTGATATGAAACTTTGAACATACGTCTTATTTCAAAAACAGAAGAACTGAAAAGCTTTTGGTAAAATTTCATACACCGGAAGTGAGTGTTTACCTTAACTGTTTTTTTCCAATATTTTCTTAAATATGAAGAATATCACAAAAACATTTAAATAAATATTGAAGACAACAAAGAAATGAGCTTATTTTGTTTGAAAACATTTTTCTTAAAATCATTGTTATTCGAGAAAAAAAATTATATATATTTTTTTTTAAATTTTTGGTTTATAATTATGAAACAATAATACTTACAGCAAATTTATGTTAATAATAATTGTAGAGAATGCCAAAATGAACAACTTATAAAGAATAAGTTTTTTTTCTAAATCTCTTTAGTTTTTGAGTAAACTGAGTTTTTGCATTTGAAGTATAATTTTTTCACCTTTCATAATTTTGACGTTTTAAACGTCAGTTTCAGCAGAGTCTACAAAACGCTCGATGTACATTTAAAATATGGTTTAAATTGAAAATAAACCATGAAAACGTAAATATAAATGATACCATCAAGTCGGAGAAAGTAACATGATGGCCACATCACAATTTTTATCTTAAAAGAGAAGTGTTTCTTCAACCGTATCCCTCCGTGTTTTGAAAGAAGTCTCTCACACATCTCTCGTCTCTCTTATATGATTAACTACTGGTGTCTTTTCCTTCATTCAAGTGTGCGGGAAAGTAAAATCTCGCACGTTGCTATAGGTAACGAGTAGGAAAGTACAGTGTTCGGAAATCGTCCACTTTGCGTTGTCAAACGAATGTACAAAAGCCCACTTTATTTATCGTTCGTAAAAAACATAATTTTTGCAGTTTGTTCAGAGATTATAATGTAAATATAATTACGCGTGTGTAACATGTTTTTATAATCGCATTAACTATTAGAAGTTCGTATTATACCTGTGCAATTTCAAGTATTCAAGTCTGTGGTTTAATAGCACGCAACATAAACATCCATTTGTGCGCGTGCACGTTATCTCGCTCATTCGCCGATTAGATACAAGTAATCAGATTGCTCGCTTCTGCTAACTAACCAGAATACAGATGGATCTAGTTTGTCATATGAATGTTAATTACATTTTTCCTGTATGACCTTAATTCTAAATTGATGTATCGGCATTAATGGATTATTGTGAATATTAACCAATCAATCATTCTAGAATATCAGTGGTATTTTAATTAATTATAAGGCCATTAGATGGATTGCTTATGGATGTATGGACTAATTTTTAAAAGTATAGCTTTTTTTAGGTATTGTATTTTTACTTAAATAAATTTTTAATAAAATACAAAATAAGAGTTTCTGGGGTTCAGTTACTAACCGAAAATGCAATTTAATCTTGTTCTAATATTTATGCAGTCTAGTAAAATAATATATAGGATGTTGAATTGCAAAAGCCGGCCATAGAGATTAACGTGTAAAATTTTAAATGTAATGTTGGCTCCCTTAATTATTTAAGAATATCGGTCTTCCTAGATTATTTTTAAAGCTTTTTAAGCTGAATGATTTGGTATCTTTCTCAATAGTTTCTGCAAAGTATTTACCGACATATTTGCAGAAAACTTTACAATTATTTTGAATTAAAAACATAGGTTTGCCATGATATCCTATTGGCGGATTTTTTATTTTGTTCTAAAAAGAGACAGTTGCTGTCACATTACGATTTACAACCGGTCGTGAATTCTACGCAAGAATTTCAAATTTAATGGTTTTACTATTCAAGAAGTGTATGTGATTTATTCAGTGTTGATATTCCGAAGAAGACAATACCCAGCAAAAACACTATTCAATGAATAATTATAACTTCACTTCTAAAATTTGAATGTATTACAATTGGTTCCCTTAATTATTTTTACTTTCTCCGTTACGAAGTACGAGAAAGTATTGTGATCGTGATTTTTTTTTCAAAATTTTTTTTTACGGAAATATCCGTTTTGGGGTCCCTAGATGCCATTTCAACAATTTCTGGAAAAAAATTTTTTGTGTCTGTGTGTGTGTGTGTGTGTGTGTCTGTCTGTGTGTGTGTGTGTGTGTCTGTCTGTGTGCGCTGTATCTCAAAAACTAATAAAGCAATTGATATGAAACTTTGAACATCCGTCTTATTTGATAATCTGAAGAACTGAAAAGCTTTTGGTAAAATTTCGTTCACCGGAAGTAGGTGTTTACCTTAACCGTTTTTTGTTTTTTGCCAATATTTTCTTGAATATTAAAAATATCACAAAAATATTTAAACAAACATTGAAGACAACAAAGAAATGAACATCTTTTGCTTGAAAACATTTTTCATAAAATCATTTTTATTCGAGAAAAAATTTTATTATTATTTTTTTATTTCTGGTTTATAATTATGAAACGCTAATAGTTACAGCAAATTTATGTTAATAATAATTGTAGAGAATGCTAAAATAAACAACTTATAAAGAATAAGTTTTTTTTCAAAATCCCTTTAGTTTGTGAGTAAACTGAGTTTTTGAATTTGAAGTATAATTTTTCCATATTTCATGATTTTGACGTTTTAAACGTCAGTTTCATCCGAGTTTACGCAACGCTCGATGTACATTTAAAATATGATTTCAATTGAAAATAAACCATGAAAGAGTAAATATAAATGACTACCATCAAGTCGGAGAAAGTAACATGATGGCTACATCACCATTTTTTCTATTTTGCGTCTAAAACGGAGTCATTAATGCACTCATTTGGGTTCGTTAAGGGCTCGCTCAGTGCGGTAATATCAATTTTTCAAGGTTGCCACCGTTGAAATTCAGAGCCGTCAACCTGTGCTAAATTTTCGGCGAGATAGTTTTGAGGTTATGTGATGTGTGGAAATCGCAAACTTATTTCAAATTGAAATGTCAGTTATCAGTGTTTCCAAGCACCATACAATTTTCTAAATATGTATTAGGCGATTTTTAAATTTAGAAATGGAATAAAAGGGGCAAAATAGAAAAAAATACTGTAAAAACTCGTTCATAAGGCCTTTAATATCGCGCTTATTGAACTCGTTTTTTAATATACTATTAAAATATTGGTCTACTTACAATATTTTGAATACTCATTGAATAGTGCCTTTTGTGTTCGACAAGCGGCAGACGAGAGAGTCTTTTAAAGTTGTTCGAGAGTTTTGTTAGATTTTGGAAGTAACTGGTTAATTTTAGAAGAATTGTTTTAAATGCGTGGTTAATTTTCAAAGAGTCATGTTAAATTTTAGTTAAAGTCGATGTCTTTTATCGAGAAACTGTGTTAACTTTAAAAGTTTTGTTTGTATATTTTGTTTCCAGTTTCTTTTAGAAACTGATTTTTTTTGTAAATTTATGGTAACTCGTGAGTGCAATTTTTTTTTCTAGTGTAATAAATCTTTAAGCCTTGTTGATAATAACTAAGCGAATTTTTTTGCATAATTACTCTCCCAAGTCATTTAAAGTTAAGCCTTAATTAAAACAAAGTGCTAGTGTGTACGTGCGACCCCAGTGAAGAAACCCGTGATAGAAAACTTCACTTCTTTTTTTTAATTGCAGCTGCTGGATCAGGTGAGCTGAGCCGGAGGTCAATAGATAATACAATAATAGGGAGAGTAATAGATTATTTAGTTAAAACTTGATTTTATCCTGACCAGTGTGTGTTCCCCGTTACAATCGGCGCACCGCCTAACCGCCTGTTACAATTAGCGCCCAATACCCTGTTACATAGATGTTTATTTTGCTCTTTTTTTTATGTATAGAGGAGAAATCTTTAATAGACGCCCCCGTAGCGGGGCAGTGCTGGATTCGCCAGAAGGGCATACCTGCTAAAACTCCTCCTCGTTGTCGTGCTGTTGGAGCCGTTATCGTTTCATCTGCTGTCTTCGATGTACTTCTGTTTGTCGGTTGGAGACGGTGGCGGAATAATTGTCACCAAAATCATTGTTGTGCTTGGGGTTTGCACTGGTCCTGAAACAAAGATAAAAATTACTTTTATCAAACAAATATTTTCCCTCCTATATTACTCCTGCGACGATGGTCGCGTGATCAAATGGGCAGTTCGCTGTACCGAGGGCCTGAAGCAGCTCGGCGACGATGCTGCCGACCTTCTCGAAGTCTGGCTCCTGGTGGGCGGCTTTCGGTGGTGTGGTCCTCTGCGTCGTGGAGCCTCTACGGCAGCGGCGTAGCTCCTCTTTTGGGTCTTCGGCGGTGATGGGGCACTCTTCGCCTATAGGCGGGATACCTGCTGCATCCTTTGTAGCTCGCTGGGTAAGCCTATGCGCAGTTTACGCACGTCGCCGGCACTTTCTGTGGCCGCTCGCATTGGTGCGACAGGTGTATGCATCGTGCCGATTGGCGTCCACCTTGACGGAGTGACCCAGTACCTGTTTGACATTAAACATGCGGCGTGCATCTTCGGTGGCCTCGAGCTGGACGTAGACTATCCAGAGGGGATGAGTCTCGCCAGTCACAGGGTCGCGTCACGACATCCTCTTCACAGATGTCGTGGGGAGCTTCTGGGCTGCTAGATTCTCGGGCGATGTTGCGGATCACTGCCTTGAATATCTTTTCCTCTTGAAGCTGGTACGTGTGGTATGGGACAGCTTTTTTATCCAGGATCCTCGTTAGGTTGCGGATGTCCTGGGGCGTATTTGGTGTATGCAAACCTGATGAAGTGTCATTCCATCAGATTCCTGATGGTGTTTCAGTTAACGTCTGAAGGAAGAACAACCGGAGGTGGTTTCTTGGGGTTCATCGCAGGGAGTGGGGCCTGCGTGTTTGTCGTGGGATCGGCGGGAGTGCTGGCTGCGTTGGAGGGCGCAGCCAGGGCGGCCGTCGGAGAAGGTTTGGTGGGGATCTTAGGAGTAGGTGGGGCGCTGCCTTAGCAGGTCCTGTAGCCGTCTTTTTAGAATTATTTTAGATCACGTCACGAACCTGTTTTCCGTAGGCACAGAGAGTGCCACTGGCACGGTGTCATCGGCAGGTTTGACCTCGGGTTTTGACGGCTTGGGCTTGGTGGCCGCGGCAAGGCGTCGTTTAAGATCGTCAATCTCTATGTTTTTCTTTCGGATCTCGGCCTGTGCTTCGATGTCGCGAAGTGAGAATTTGTTGTTGTGCATCAGCAGCGTTGATGATTTCTGCAGTTCGGAGTGGTAGTCTGCGGCGTAGTCGCGCGGGAGGCGCTCGGTGGTGGTCCCAGGGTTTGCTCGGGTGAATTGTTCGACGTAGTACTCGGCCATTTTAATCAGCGATTTCGATAGCTATGAAAACAGTTTTTATTCACAATCTCTATAATAATATGCATATTTTTAACCTCGAGAAAGTTGGGATATTAGCGATTCCCTCTTCGAGATGGGTAATATTCTATTACTAACGTCTATTTCGAGATACAGAAACATTTTGCGAACCTCTATTTCGAAATACAGAAACAGTCAATTGTCAGTTTATATAAACGTCAAATTGACATCAATCATGCGCTCGGTTCTCCAACGAATCTACTCTGAAGTGAATTTTACAATTCTGTTTAATTATGGATTACCACGTCATAACGGTCGCAACCATCCTCTTCATTAAGTACTTCTTATTTATAAGTGGATATTAATGATTTGTGCTCTTACACGAAACGAATTCATGCATATCTCAGGTTGGCAACATCCCAACAACCCATCAAGTGTCAAAACCGTAACCTCATAATAAATGCGCCTTCACAACAACCCGCGGACAGTAACGAGGACGGGAACGGAGGCGAAAATATAGCAAGCTTCTCGTTCCCGTTACCCGAAATTAGTTATTAGTTATGTCAACATGCGATTCATTTAACTTTTGGTTCCCGGAAGTTGTTGCGTTTACTTTTGTCCGTTACGTGAAATGCACGTTTACCCCATTTTATGTCAATTGCCGTAAGTCGTATTGAATTACATCATTATCTGCTGGTGGCTCGGGTTCTCCACGTAATCTAGCTGTATTATGTAATACACTACTTACCACAATTATAAAAAGTGTGGTACTGAGGTTTAAGTGACACCCATACGTCAATTTTTTTACGAATTAAATATGTCCGACATTGAATTAAATATGTCCGACATTGAAATAAATATGTGTACCAAAATCAAACAATTTTACTTTTATCATTACATTTCGTGATTGTGAATAAAATAGTATACATACCTCGCGGGAACACAATTCCAGCCTCGCGCAATTGCAAACCTTGGCGCTTCGCGCCTCGGTTTGCAATCTATGCCCTCGGCTGTAATGATGTTTATCCCGACTCGGTACGTAATATACTATTATTTATGTGTCCATTCAGCTTTGCGTCCTTTGTCCTTGATCGTGCCTCTGCTGTGCATCCGCTCAGCTCGGCATCCAGACTCGTTCTATTTCTGTTGCTGTCTCTGTTATGACATCTTCATATAATTTCCAAAGTTCTTCAAGGTTTAAATCTTAACTCGAGTCCTGGACGCCGGGACGAACAGATGCATCCGCACGAGCTACGAGACGGGACGAAACCAGAAACATACCTCCTCTCCTAGTCGTTTTCACAATTGGTGAGCGGGATAATTCTGAGATCGACTATAATTACTAATAACGACTACGCCGCTAGTTTGCCGGTGTCCAGGCCGAGCTGGAGTTCATAGCCCCCGCCGACTAAAACGGACCTTAAACTACTTTACTTCAGCGAATCCCAAGAGCGGAACAAACTCTCCATGAAAAATACCGAGCTAACGATGTACTACATCAAACTCCAGGACGAACTCGAGATGATGACAAGACGCATTGAGGCTCTGTCGCGTACAGAGACCCCAACACCGAAGCCAACGCCGACACCAACACCGAAACCAACACCAAAGCCCACACCAACATGCACACCGATGCCCACTGTCTCCACCGGGAACACGGACGGCTCAGAAGAAGAGGGCACGACCCCATCGCCGAGGCCCAGCACCTCGACCCACACCGCCGCCAAGAAGGCGGCCCAACAACAACATCCGAAGACGGCCAAACAACCGGCGGCTAAAGCAGCAGGTCCCGTCTACCTCCCACACCATGACCCCACCAACACTAACGTCTACTCCGGCTGTGCATTTCAACATAGCCAACCTTCCTCACGTCCCCACTGCACTCAGACCGCCTCCAGCTGTCCTGCCAGCGGATACGAACTGGCCGACCATCAAGGTCAGACAAGCCAAGTACCCAGCCCGGGGCCTGCGTATTTTCCCGGAAGCCCCGAAGGACTTCCGCACCCTCACGAGGGTCCTCGACGATAACGGGACGCCGTACCACACGTATCAACTCCCGGAGGACAAGACAAAAGGAATATTGCCCCGACTTCCACCGAGGCCGAGATCTTCATAACCAAGGATTCCCGATATTTCTCGTAAAACGCATGACCCGCAGGGATCCACTGACCGGACAAACCCATCCCCTGTAGATGGTGTATGCACAACTCGACGTTAGCGTGGATATCGACGTGAAAATCGAGCGAAAACATCACGACGGTAGCAAATAACAATGCTATCGTTGCCAGCAGATAGGGCATACGCAGAGCTACTGCACGATGCCAGCATGCTGTGTCAATTGTGCAGGCGCACACTTGTCGCACAACTGCGAGAAGCCAAGGACGGACCCGGCGAAGTGCGCAAACTGCGCCGAGGCCCATCCCGCATCATACACAGGCTGCACTCGCTCCATTGCCCATATGAAGAAGAGTGACCTCACACCGAAGCCTCTTATGAAGAGCTTCGCCGCAGCCGCGGCGAGCTCCAAGCAGCGGAAGAAGACGGCACCAACGGTCTCCCCGGGGCCGGACTACGCGCAAGTCGGCACCATCGTGGCGGAGGTGCTCCAGGCCATCGGCGCGGCGAACAGCCCGACAGACCACGCAACTATATCCCCGCTACAGGAGTTATAATAAAATATTTCTCCTCCACGCATCAAAAAAAAAGTTTTAAATCTTTTATTTTTACTTGCTTTTTTTTTTCTCTACTATTTTTAGTCCTATTGAATCTTCATATCTTCTCGCTGTTTCTTCCTCTCTTAGTATGTAGATCTTGATGGCTTCGAATGCTTTAAAGTTCCTTGTTTCTTGCTTTTCTGTTTTCCCGTTTTTACTTTTAATTATAATTTTTGCAACTACCATATGGTGATGCCTGTATTTGGTCCTCTATATACTCTTACATCTTTCATTCCTTTTCGATTGGCCTGCTCCACTAATATACCTATAGTCAATTATTGATTTATTTTTTGCTTCTTTACCCTGTCTTGTATATTTATGTATATCTTTGTGTTCAAAGATGTTCGTTACTATCATGTTATTTAAGCTACAGTATTCTTTACATTGTAACTTAGCTTATGTTCTCCATATTCTCCTATGATCTTGTTATGTGCATCGATTTTCCCAACTCTACCATTGAAATCCCCGCTGATATATTTTTCCTTTACAGTTTACGGTTAGTAAATTCTTGCTTTCCCAAAACAAATCTTTTTCTGCTTCCTTTTCATCCTCATTTGGTCCATATGCTGCTATTATCTAGCATCTCTCCTTGTTTTTAGTCATATCTATTGCAATTATTCTCTCTGAGTTCTCCTGTAATTTGCTTATACAGGGAAAAACCATGTAAGTTTGTGTTATTTTCAAATGGATAGACGTAGGATCATTGTTTTATTTTCCACTGACTTCCTACCACCACCTGTTGTTGAAGACAGAAGTGAAGTGCCAATTAATGGTGTTCCCTCTAATATGTATATGCTTACGGAAGAGGATGTGGTCAAGAGTATTAACAAACTAAAAAATAATTTTATTTGTGGCGATGATCAAGTACCAAGTTTTTTAATCAAAGATTGTAAATTTGTTTTTGTAAAACCATTGTTAATTATTTTTAATTTGGCATTACGTACGAACTCATTTCCAAATATTTGGAAACGTGCTCGTATTAGTCCTGTGCATAAAAAAGGTGATAGAAGTGACATACATAATTATCGTGCTGTCTCAATACTCAATAATTTTGCTAAAGTGTTAGAACAAATCATGCACTGTGAGATTTATAATCAAGTTAAGGGAATGGTTTCAGTTCAGCAGCACGGTTTTATGACTGGACGATCAACAGTTACCAACTTAGCAGTCATTACACAATATATTAGTGAAGTTTTAGATAATCGGGATCAGTTAGATGTCATTTACACGGATTTTTCCCGTGCTTTTGATACAATTGATCATCAAATTTTGTTGAATAAGCTGGAAACTTTTGGATTAAGTTATTCTACTATACAGTTAATTACGTCCTATTTATATAATCGTGTGAGTTATGTACAGTACAATGGCTACAAGTCATTTGAATTTAATTCTAGAACAGGGGTTCCTCAGGGCTCAAACCTGGGACCTATGTTATTTATTTTGTATATAAACGACTTAATTAATTCATTAACCTGTAATGTGTTAGCATACGCGGATGATTTGAAAATATTTGCAACTAGTAATAACGTAAGTGATGCACTTTTACTACAAGATAATTTGGACAAAATTACTCAATGGTGCGAGTTAAATATGTTAAGATTAAACATTAAGAAGTGCTCTGTTGTTACCTACACTCGTAAACGTTCTTGTTTTAATTTTGCCTATAATGTTAATGGTATTGTATTACTTAAGTCAAGCGAGGTTAGAGATCTCGGGGTATTGTTTGACTCTCAAATTACATTTATTGGCCATATTACTCAGTTATGCCTGAGTGCGTCTAAATCACTTGGTTTCATAATGCGTATTTGCAAATATTTTACTGATCCTTCCGTAATGAAATCACTTTATTCTGCATTAGTTCGGAGCAAACTTGAATATGCGTCTGTTATTTGGTCTCCCCATTACACATATCTCATATTAACAGTTGAGCGGATTCAGAGGCGGTGTTTAAAGTATTTGTCATTCAAAATTGATGGAATATACCCGCAAAGAAATACTGATTATAAACATTTATTAATGCGCCATGATTTTGAATCACTTTCCAGTCGTCGAGATTATAGTAGTGCCGCAATGATGTTTAAACTGCTACACAACTTAGTCGACTGTCCTGCTCTTCTGGGGAAAGTTGCTGTTCCTAGATTAACTTCTCGGTACACAAATACGTTTTATCTACCAACCGTCAAATCAAATTTGCTCTTAAACTCACCAATTTTTAGAATGAGTAAATACGCAAATGATCTGCTAGAGGATATTTTTCATTCTCCTACACGTAAGCCGAATTTATTATTATGATTCTGGTAATATATACATATATTTTTGTTTTGTTTCTTCTGTTTACTTTGTTATGTATTTTCTTTTAATTTTATTTGTTTTCTGATATTAGTTAATAATTTTGTTATAATTATAACATAATATTTTAATTTTATTATTATTTAGAAATTAATTTTTGTTAATTAACGTTATTAAAATAATTTTAATTATATTGTCCTGTAATTGGTATTTTACTGTTGGGCAATAAAGAAATATTATTATTATTATTATTATTATTATTATTATTATTATTATTATTGTATGCACAATTTAAAATTATTACCAGATATACAGGGTGTCTCATTAAAAAGATCCACATCAAAGGTTTGTTTTTTTTAATGGAACACCCTGTATTTTGTGTCATTTCTGAATTCTAGAGAACACATAAAGGTAAGTTACTCTAATATTCCCTATACCTATCGTTTACCATTTTCGCAATATTTACAGATTTGTTGAAAAGCATGGTACGGGTGAAATTTTATATTTGCCTCAGTGATTGACGTTGAACCATTACAACCACTTCTATTATTAGGTTAAAGGTTCGAACTAAAGCGCCAGCCATGATTTCATATAAAAAATTATACAGGGTGATAAAAAATATAGGGTGCAAACGGCAAGCCCTGTATTTCGTAAGGTATTCTCGCGTAGAATCCAATTATCTTTCAGATTGTATTAGGGTTCCCTATACCTAATAAAAACTATAGTTTTCTTGTATTCGGTGATTTTCATATCGATGATTACTATTTAGCGGTTTTTCAATTTAGCCAGCTTTGAAATTGCCTAATTTATATCATGAAGTCACCTTCAATCAATTAAATTTGAAGAAAACAGAAATGTGTAATCTAGTTGTCTTTCAGACTATATATTCCCTATACCTAATCTCTAGGCTAGAATTTGGCGTTTTTCGTATTAGGGATGATTATTTAATTCACCTATTATTAGGATGAATCAGGGTGGCTTTAACACGATATTGTTTTTTTTTACAATTGTCATTGATGGATCTCAAAAGTTTGATTTGTGCTAATTGTTGATGTAATATTGGAAAGTATTACAGGAGAATTATTCTAAATAAAAACGTATTCAATGTAAGAGCGAATTAATATACTTCTGATAATTGGAGAATGCCACGAAAATTGCTTTTTGGCGTTTGACGCTCAAAGATATCCAGACCATAATCATTCAAATAGGGCTGTATTTGAATGATAACTACGAGACTTTCGTAAAACTGAAAATTTTGCTTATACAAAAGTAGCTTAGCAAAAGCCCATTGCTAAAAACGAAGAAAATGAGTATCTTGTGATTGGATCACACATAAACATCCCCATATAAATCAACGGATAATTTAAACAGAAACAGGTATTAGTAGGCAGCATATTCAGAATATAGAAAAACATTAATTTCACCTATATCACATTCAAACGTACCAAGAACTGGATTTCCGTCACACAGTTGAATTTTGTTTATGGGTTTTGGTCAGAGTAGGAGAAAATGATCAATTTCTTGATTTAGTTTTCTTTTGTAATGATGAATCTACCTTTCATAGCAGCGGACTAGATAACACACAATTTCCATTATTACTTACGAAAATATTGGTAATTGAGTTTGACTTTTTCCTATAATTGATTCATGGTGACTTTCTAGTCTAAATTGTGCAATGTCAAAGCTGGGTAGATTAAAATATCTGCTTAATAATAATTTATGATATGAAAATCGCCGAATATGAGAAAACTATTGAGGTTAGGTATAGGGAACCCTAATACAATATGAAAGATAATTGGATTCTACGCGAGAATATTTTACTAAATATAGGGTGTGCCATTAAGAAAAAACAAAGTTATTCAAATTTATGAGTTAGGATTTTGCACCCCATATTTTTTATCACCCTGTATAATTTTTTATATAAAATCATGGCTGGCGTTGTAGTTCGAATCTTCAACCAAACAATAGAAGTAATTTGAATGGTTCAACGTCAACCCCTCGGGCAAATGTAAAATTTCATCTGTAGCATGCATTTCAACAAATCTGTAAATATTTAAAAAACGGTAAACGATAGGTATAGGGAATATTGAAGTAACTCACCTTTATTTGTTCCCTAGAATTAAAAAAATACACAGTGTTTCATTAAAAAAAAACATAACTTTGATGTTAATGTTTTTTTATGGGGCACCTTGTATAACCGGTAATAATTTTAAATTGTGCATACAACGATCCTACATCATTCATTTCAAAAGAATAACTCGAAGTTTCCTGGTTTTCCATAAAATGACGGCATCGTATGCGTTGCCCCACCCTGTATATTTAATCAATACTTATGTCAAATAATAAATTCGTTCAAAGCTTAAACATGTTTCTCAGTGCCGCCACATTTTGCAGATAAAACTATTTAACTATATATTTTATTTTAAACATAAATCCTTAACTAATTCCAAAGTAGAAAATGAATATATTATACTTATTTAATAACTGACATTATTAGGTCAACTCTCACTGCGCTCGACGTGCTCCAATCACACTCGTGCCACTGGACTATCATTAAACTTTAAAAATAACGTACTGTTTTGGTTACCCTATTAAAAATCATATTTTTAATATTAATAAATTGTATTGAGTACGAGAAAGTGTTGTTTTAGCTAAAATTGCAGGTTTGTTTTAAATTTATCGCATTTATTGGTAATGTGTGTTCTGTTTAGGTTACTTCTACCTATTTTCATATCAGCAAGTTAATTGATCATTACATCTATTGCATATGACGTAATTGAGTTTATAATTACCGCTGTATTTAATTGAATACATTTATTACTTCACCAAAATTTCAAATGGAACTAAATTTACATATTCGTAAATTAAATACAAAATACACCTAGATACAAAATATCAGTTTACTTGTTCAAATACGTGCTTAATTGTAATTAATGTAATAGCTGGAAATATAAGTGTTATTATTAATTCCTTAACTAATCATTTAAATCATATGATAATTTGATGCAGATACCTGGTATATCGGTTCGGCCAGATGCAAAACTCACTCGTGCTTACATGATATATAAAAAAAAACTTTTAAAAAGTAGGAAAAGAAATATTAAGGATTATCCACGAAGAAAAATTTCCATAATCACCATATTATGCCTTTCGGGGGAAAACATGAAATTTCTATTCTCTTGGAAGTGAAGCCACATTGTATTTCAGGTGGTTTCCGCATTGCACCCGCGTTTACAACGTGCACTTCGCGTGTCGAGCATTAAGAGCTAATGCACCGATGCAAAAAATCCAGAGAAACATTTTTGCATGCCTTCGCAGATTACATGTCAACTCGCAATAAATTACGAGACGGTCATTAGTCAAACTTTGATTGCGAAAGCTTTAATGAATTCTAGATCGAACGAATATTGTTGGCACTCAAGCTTTTTACTTTCTCCGTTACGAAGTACGAGAAAGTATTGTGATCGTGATTTTTTTTTCAAAAATTTTTTTTACGGAAATATCCGTTTTGGGGTCCCTAGATGCCATTTCAATAATTTCTGGAAAAAATATTTTTGTGTCTGTGTGTGTGTGTGTGTGTCTGTCTGTCTGTGTGTGTGTCTGTCTGTGTGCGCTGTATCTTAAAAACTAATAGAGAAATTGATATGAAACTTGGAACATACGTCTTATTTGACAATCCGAAGAACTGAAAAGCTTTTGGTAAAATTTCGTACACCGGAAGTGGGCGTTTACCTTAACTGTTTTTTGTTTTTTGCCAATATTTTCTTAAATATGAAAAATATCACAAAAATATTTAAACAAACATTGAAGACAATAAAGAAAAGCACATCTTTTGCTTGAAAATATTTTTCATAAAATCATTGCTATTCGAGAAAAATTGTATTATTAATTTTTTGATTTTTGGTTTATAGTTATGAAACGATAATAGTTACAGCAAATTTATATGAATAATAATTGTAGAGAATGCCAAAATGAACAACGTATAAAGAATACGGTTTTTTCGAAATCTCGTTAGTTATTGAGTAAACTGCGTTTTTGAATTTGAAGTATAATTTGTCCATGTTTTATAATTTTGACGTTTTAAACGTCAGTTTCATGTGAGTCTACAAAACGGTCGATGTACATTTAAAATATAATTTAAATAGAAAATAAACTATGAAGGTGTAAATATGAATGATGATACCATCGGAGAAAGTAACATGATGGCCACATCACCATTTTTTTAAGCTGTATCAAAACTAGAACGTAATGTAGACTAGACACTATATTTCCTTGCACATATTTAATTAATAAATAAATATTTAATAATTAATAATTAATAAAAAAATTCTTTATTAGTCCTAAGTACTTGTCTGTACTTTATGAGATGCTATTCCTAGTATTCCTCGCAAAAATACATTAAGGTTATTTATGTACATACTTATACAGGGGTTTTCACGCTATACGGCACGGAATATTGTGGCTAAAATAAGTGACTTTCAAAAAGTTTAACTTTTGGGATATTTGGTGTCTATTATGATTACTTTTTAAAATTAATTTCATGTTATACAGGGCGTTCCAAATGCTCTAAAAATATCAAAGTTATGTTTTTTTTTAATGGAACACCTTGTATTTTGTGTAGTTTTTGAATTTTCGGAAAAAAAATGAAACACTTTAAATTCGTGAAATTTCGACCAGTTTCAAACCGCCATAACTCGGTGTATTTTCAATCGATTTTCATGAATTATTAAGGGCAAAGAACTTTAAAGTGTCTTCCTTAAAGTTATGTATGCGAAACTAAACGTAACCCCTTCCGCCCCCCTCTAGTGTGAAAAAAAAGTTTTTTGTAGAAACCATGTCCATCTTTGAGAATGTCTTTTATCGATTTGATCCACCATAAAGGCATTAAAATGTGTTCAATTCCCTAAGCAGGGCTCGAAGAACGAAGTTTCTACGACGATTTAGCACCAAGTTATGGGTGTTTGAAAGAAAAGTGCATTTTGAGGTTCTTCGCACATAACTCTTCGCGACTTTTCAACCAAATTTGATAATTCTTACGGGCAAAATCTCATTTTGGCCCTACTTTAATAGGGGTAAACTCAGATTGGAATGATCCCCTTTAGAACCCATAGTCATCGTCAAAGTTGGACATGGTTTCCCGAAAAAACATTTTTATTCACAGGGGTGCTAGAGGGGGCGAAAGGGGTTACGCTTCGGTTCGCATGCATAACTTTGAAGAAGACACTTCAAAGTTTTTTGCCCTCAACGATTCATTAAAGTCGCCTAGTTATGGCGGTTTGAAAATGGTCGAAATTTCACGAATTTCAAGTGTTTCATTTTTTTTTTCCTCCAGTGTATTTAAAGATTTGCTGACATGAAGGGTACAGGTGAAATTTTATATTTGCCCCAGTGATTTACGTTGAACTATTACAATCATTTTTGATTATTTGGTTGAAGGTTCTAATTATAGCGCCAACCATGATTTCATATAAAAATACAGGGTGATAAAAAATGTAGTAGAAAATCCTAACTTGAAGTTTAATAACTTTGTTTTTTTAATGGCACCCCTATATTTAGTAGCGTATTTATATTAGTGTTCCCTCTACCTACTCTTAAAAGTTTTCTTGTATTTGGCTATTTTCATATCAGGGAGTATTATTTATTAGTTTTTTTTAATTCGCCGGCTTTGACATTAAGTAATTTATATCAGAAAGTCTCCTTTAATCAATTTAAGTCGAAGAAAACAGTAATGTATAATCTAGTGTGCGTCTAGTAAGTGAGCGAAAAACAGATGGTTTACATCACTATAATAATGGAAACTGTGTCTGTTAAATAGACCGCTGCTATAAAAGGTAGATTCATCAGAAAATAAAACTAAATCAAGAAATTGATCATTTTCTCCTACTCTGTCCAAAACCCATAAACAAAATTCAACTCTGCTATGTAAATTCAATTAATCAAGTTCGTAATATGGGTGAAATTTATATTTAACATTCTGGGTTTGCTCGGTCTGCTAATACCTGTTTCTGCTTTAATTGTCCGTTGACTTATTTTTATTTCCTAACAGAAAAACAAGTTAACCATTTACAAGAAAAAATTACAAAATAAGAAACATCGGACACAAAAGTAATCTTACAAATTAATTGTAAAAATATAGCAAACAAGCTTGAAAATAACATGCTTAATTTTATAGTAAGAACATAATTGATTTAACAAATTGTGCTACATTACAGTTAAAGATATCAACCAAAAATTGAACATTATTATACAAACGCATAATATTGTTTATAGGCGAGTAAAAATATAGGTTAGTGTTGCTGCGATTTCGCAAAAATGTGACAGAATTACTGGCCGAAAATCTAGGCACATAAATATTTATTTGCATTAGTAAATTAGCATCATCAATATTGCCATGTATGATCTGATGTAGACATTATGTCACGTCTAGACAATAAAGATTTAAGATTAAACATTGATAATAGTGATGGGATAATCGGATGATTTTAATAATCGGAAAATTTAGATTCGGATGACGGAATTAATCGGATGTTAATCGTAATCGGAGTATCTTTTGATAATCGGAAAAATAAAAAAAATTATCGGAATTGGAAAAGATAATCGAAATCGGAAAAAATAATCGAAATCGGAAAAAATAATCGGAGAATCGGGAGAAAACAAAAAAAAGGCCCTCCCTTGAAAATTGTACCCCTACCTGTCATTTTCGATATTGCAATATCGTACTTCGTAACAGTGGCGGCTCGTAGAACATGTTGATGGTAAAGCCACTTATACAAAATACCCCCCCCCTCCTTTTTTGAAGAAAGAAAGAACGATTTATATTCCTAAACCAAAGTAACTGGCGAAAAAGTCAGAATTAGTTAAAAATTCTTGCGGAACTTGATACCACAAGTAGTACCATGGTTTGTTGGATCTATATAACGAGCCGCCTCTGCATTCAATAATCCAAGCGTAGATTTTAAACTTTCGTAACGAACCGAGCGTAGAGTTAAGAAAATTTACAAAAATTTCCTGCTGTTGAAAAAAATATAAAAATAAGTTGTTAATATATTGCCATCGACTTGAAACTTTTCAAATGCACTCAAAACACATTCTAGATTATGATTATGTAAAATACATTCAATGCTCCAACCGTAGATTTTGAATTTTCGTAACGAACCGAGCGTAGAGTTAAGAAACTTTGTAAAAATTTCCTGCAGTTGAAAAAAATATAAAAACAATTGCCATCGACTTGAAACTTATCAAATGCACTTAAAACACATTCTAGATTATGATTATGTAAAAATCCATTCAATGTTCCAACCGTAGATTTTGAATTTTCGTAACGAACCGAGCGTAGAGTTAAGAAACTTTGTAAAAATTTCCTGCAGTTGAAAAAAATATAAAAGCAATTGCCATCGACTTGAAACTTTTCAAATGTACTTAAAACACATTCTAGATTATGATTATGTAAAAATCCATTAAGTGCTCCAACCGTAGATTTTAAATTTTTGTAACTAACCGAGCGTAGATTTAAGAAACTTTGTAAAAATTTCCTGCAGTTGAAAAATATATAAAAACAATTTCCATCGAATTGAAACTTTTCAAATGCACTCAAAACACATTCTAGATTATGATTATGTAAAAATACATTCAATGCTCCAACCGTAGATTTTGAATTTTCGTAATGAACCGAGCGTAGAATTAAGAAACTTTGTAAACATTTCCTGTACATTGTACATTTCAAATACACTTAAAACACAGTCTAGTTTATGATTATGTAAAAATCTACTTTGTCGGTGGCGGCTCGTGGAACATGGTAGAGGCACTCATACAATGTACCGCATCCCCTCCTTTTTTGAAGAAAGAAAGAACGATTTATCTTCCTAGACCAAAGTAACTCGCGAGAAAGTATTTTAAGAATTTATTAAAATTTCTTTCTGAGCACAGGTAGTGTCGTGGCTCCTTGGCTCTATATAACGAGCCGCCCCTGCTTCGCAACGAAGAAAGTAAAAACAATTTCCCTATCCTATTTCTAACTGTTGAGATATTTTTGTTCGATTTATAATTACTTAAATCTTCAGAAATAACAGAAACGCGCCGCTTTTTTTCTACGTTTATTATCGACCCGACATCGACAGGACGCAATAAAATAAGATCCAAAGAACCACGGTACGCCATAGTACCGTAGTAGTAGTAAGTAAATTATTGCTTTGGGGTGTATTTTGGGGAACTTCAATCAATGGGGTATTTTTTGGGGTGATAATTTTATACGAGGGGTATTTTTGGGGGAATTAATTAACATGTTATTACATTTGCTTGAAATGATTATTACCAATAGTGAACAACCATAAAGAAGTCAGTAATTTTCCTCAGCGATGAGGAAAAACCTGTGACATCATTTATGGAAGTTGTCCTAGGGATTCTATTATTGCCGTTTTCGTAATTTTGTGACCCCCAATAAGATGCTGCACTTTCATTTAAAAAATATCTATGTGTGCCGAAAAGAAGACGAAAATATTGCGGATCAAGATGAATAATAAATTTTATATTTATACAACTTTAATTTTATATAATTTTGGGGGATTTTTATTAAATATTTGGGGAAAATTAAAATTTACTACTAGCAACACTCGTTGTTTTTGACCTGCACTTTTTTTTGGTATAAATTTCTGATATTTTGAACTAATTTTTCTTTATTTTCGATTTGTTTGTTAAAATTTTCGATTTTTGGTCGGCATTTTTTATTTTTAGGCCCGAATTATCGACTTTTTGCCCTATATTTCAACCTGAATTATTCATTTTTATGCGCGGTATTTTCGAGTTTTTGTTTTTTTGTCCATAATCTATTTTCGCGTTTCTGGTTAACAATTTATTTTGAGCTAGAGTTATTTTTGGGACTGAAAATTACAAATTATTTTTCTTTTGCTTGATTTTTCAATTTTTTGGTCTGCATGTTTTTTAGGCCAGGAATTTAATTTTTTGCTTTTATTTTAGATGTTTGGTCTGCATTTTTGATTTCTATGTTCTAATTTTTAGTGTTTTTGGCCAACTTTTTTTATTGTTTGTTGAAATTTTCTGTTTTTTGTTTACATTTTTCGATTTTTTTAGTTTTTTATTCAATCATTAATTTGAACGAGCGAATTTTTGATTGGTGTACACTCTAAATTTTTAACATGAATTGTTGTTTCTATGGGCGAATTTTTTAAATTACTTTCGAGTTTAGAGGTCCGGCAATTTATATTGGGATAAAGTTCTTTTTGGGGTTGAAAATGGCAAATTACTTTTCTTTTGCTTGAATTTTCAATTTTTAAATCTGCATTTTTTTTTTTTTACATCAGGATATTTGATTGATTTTAGATGTTTGGTCTGTGTTTTTCATTTCTTTGTTCCAAATTTTATAGTTTTTGGCCTATAAACCAAAATTTTCGAATATTTACTTGAAATTTTTGTTTTTTTTTTTGTCTGCTTTTTTATTTTTGCCGAGAGTTTACGATTTTTGGTCTAAATTTTCGATTTTTTGTCTATATTCTTAGTTTTTACCTTGATTATTATTAATTTTAACGAGCGAATTTTTGATTGGTCTATACTTTAGATTTTTAACCTGATTTGTTGATTTTTGTGTGCGCACTTTTGGCCGGCATTTTCGAGTTTTTTTTTTGACCAATTTTTTATTTTTTGCCCTTCATTTTAGATGTTTTAAGCTGAATTATTGTTTTTATGGGCGAATTTTTTAAATTATTTTTGAGTTAAAAATTTCGGCAATTTACTCTGAGGTAAAGAGTTATTTTGGGGGCTGAAAATGGCAAATAATTTTTCTTTTGCTTGAATTTTCAATTTTCAGTCTGCATTTGAATTTTTTAGGGCAGGGTTTTTGATTTTTTTGGCCAATATTTTAGATGTTTTTGGCATCTAAACCAACACCAACACGAATATTTAGTTGAAATTTTCTCTATTTTCAATTTTTTTACCAATGTTTTTAGTTTTGTTACCTTGTTTATTAATTTTAATGACTGAATTTTTTATTGGTCTTTACTTTAGATTTAAATTTATTGTTGATTTATATGAGCGAATTTTTGGCCGATATTTTCGAGTTTTTTGGTAGAATTTTTTGTTTTTTTTTGCCCTATAATTTAGATTTTACAGACATCATTTTTTTATATTTTTTGCCTGTACTTGGTTTTTGTATTCATTTTGGGTTATTTATTTAATTTGAAATTTTTTGTTTTAGTGTTTTTATTTTAATTATAGTGGTTGTTTTAAGGTAAAACTAATGTACTTTGATCTTTCAGCTAGAAAATACAGCCTGCTCGATTTGTGTTTAAGGAATTACTAAATTTTTTAATATTAAGATTCGATTTTTGATTTTTTTTTTCTAAAATTTTTAAATCAAAACAATCATTTTTGCAGCCAATGTAGTTTTTTTAGTAATTGTTAAATATAATACTTTGGCCCGGAATGAAACTGATCATCCGGTATAACTGGAACTGTTTGGAAATTATGAAACAAAATGCGAACAATTTTAAGTAGTTAATCCGAAAAATTAAAGAATTATTTTAATTATTTGAAGGATACCACAGCATCATTAAATATTTTTCTAATTTTTAAATGGCCTTTTTATACTACTAAACTATTTTTTGTGCAAATTCCTAAAACTTATCAACGTGCCTTCTCTAATCCCAGTGTTTCCAGATTTGGTATTTTTTGGGGTGGGTATTTTATGCGAGGGGTAATTTTGGGTTTTTTTTTATGAAATATTTGGGAAAAATTAAAAATTACTCCTGGCAACACTGGCCGACAGGGGCAAATAAAATTAAATTTATAAAGTTAATTAATGAAATTATTGAATAATTGGTTGAATAATTCAGATCGACACCAATATTAACAAGTGATGAGTGATCCACATGTTTAGACATTCTAAATCTACTTTAAGTGTTTACTAGTCTCGCCTCAAACGCCAAGCATGTTATTATACTGTCCTTGAAGTGCCGAACTTTTGATATGTCACGCAAATCCTAATCCGAATCGGAAAACGAATCCGAATCGAAAAATGAATACGAATCGGCATACGAATCCGAATCGGAATACGATTTCGAATCCGATTAAAAATAATCGCCACTCGACGAGTATTTTAATAATCGGAGTCACCGATTATTTTAATAATCGGAGTCGCCGATTATTTTCATCCGAATCGGCCCATCACTAATTGATAACAATTCATTATAACCTATTGTATTATCAGGATACGCTGAATACTTCTTATAATAAGAAATATTTTTTGCACCCTCTCCAACAATTGTATGTGTACTGCTTACTTGGGTGACCAAACTGCGACACAATATTCTAATTTAGGGCGCAAGTAACTTATATACAATTTTACGATAGTAAGAAGATCACGAAATGGTTCACTAATACGCCGAATAAATCCTAGCATTTTCAAGGCATCTTTCTGTATTCCTTGAAAATGCGACACAAAAGATAATTCTTGGTCAAATAAAACACCCAGATCTTTTACTGCATTAACCTTTTTAAGTCTAATATTATCTGGGCAATAATTAACAGTACATGTAGAAGTTCTGAAGAAAGACATATATTTACATTTGGTTATATTAAGTGGAAGTTTATTGTTATTACTCCACTCCACTTATGGATCAGGTTTCGATGGTCTTGGAGTTTATGGCAATCATCTACATCAGAGGTTCTCAACCTTCTGTTTATCGCGTACCGCCATAAGGAAATCACATAAACCATAGTACCACCAGCATTTGAAAAAAAACTTTATTTTTTATTCAAATTTTTATTCAACAAAAAATACATTCTTAAAATTTAAAATAAAATATATTTAAAAGTTTACAGCAAAAAAAACAGTAAAAATAAAATATATTTAAAAGTTTACAGCAAAAAAAACAGTAAAAATAAAATATTTGTTTTGCAGATACAATTTCCTTTCTGGTTCTATGTCAGTTAATTTTAATCTTTAATTTAATTTAATTTTTAATTTTGTTCTGTACTTATTCTTCAGATATAACATTTGTGAAAAACCTTTTTCACATAAATACGTCGTACAGAATAGAGCTCGTTAATACACGGATACACGTGTACACGGATAAACGTGTTCTTAGTTAGCAAGCGGTTTTAAGCGTTTAAACGGATATTCACGTTTACACGTGTATACATTTAAATGGATATTTGCGCTAAAACATGTTTTCTTCGTTAAAACGTGTTGACGAAAATCGTTTCATGTAGAAATGCACCCTGCAAATATCTGTTTCGAGGTTCGTTTGTTTCTATCACAAGCCGTATTTTACAATATTTCCTGTAGCGGAAAAAACAAACTATTATTTGGGACACCTTCATAAATAAATAGTTTTTGAAAACCGTCCGAAAAGTCGGCATCCGAAGTTTGAAAGGTCCAACCCCCTATAGACCAGATAGTTCCTGTTTGAACCAAATGTGTAAAAATGTTGGGAAACTTACCGAACGCCAAGAAGTTACCTTTGGACTCCCAAATGGAGTATAAAAATTTGAGAAATCGTTTCTAGTTTATGGGTTGTAAACGTTTGTTAAGCTAAAAGTCTTGCAAACGTTTATTAGGCTAAACATGTTGTAAAAGTTTATTAAGCTAGACGTGTAAACGTTTATTCGGATTAAACTTGTTGTGAACATTTATTAGGCTAAACGTGTTTTATTCGTTACAAATAAACGGTAAATGTTTACACGTTGAAACGTTTAAACGAAAAACGGAGTAAACGTCGAGCCCTAGTACAGAAGGGCATTCCAAACTGAATGGCAATGTTTGCTGTGTCTTTAAAATCTGTTCTTTGTTGAAGCCAAAATTCAAGTTTTTTTTGTTTAAGGTTGCTTAATGTTTTCCATTACAGTGATCACTTGACATATTTATTATTTGTTCTTTTTGTTCACGTGAAAAATATTCTGGAATATTTGAAGGAAGAGGGTTTCTGATCTAATTTAGATTTTCCAAATCTTTTCAAAAATAAAATAATAATAATAATAATAAATTTATTCATCCATAAAAATCAACCGATATTGGACAAGTCAAGATAAGGGTTCCTTACCCCTAAATTACAAAAATCATCATCTATAATACAACATTACAAAAAATAATCATCTATGCTATAATATACATTGCTATATAGATATATTTTTAGTTTTTTTCTTAAACTCATTATATATTCTAATATCCTTAAGAACAACAGGTATTTTTTTATAAATTTTCACACAATTGTGATTTGGGCCTCTTTGAAACTGGGCCGTGTCATGACCGACTACTGCAAGACTATGACGATACCGCGTATTGTACTCATGATAGTCCGAGTTTCTTTCAAAATAATGTATATGTTTCTGAACAAATAAACTGCACCTTAAAATGTAAATAGACGGAAACGTAAGTTTAAAATCAGGGAGTTTTTATCACACCAACATCTTACTTCATTTACAGTTAGCTGTATTATTTGTCCTAATAAATCTGGATCGGAGGATGATACTATAACAGACGTATCATCAGCGAAATTAATTAATTTTCCGGAACTAATATAGCTGTTTATGTCGTTAATACACAATAAAAATATCAGCGGACCCTGGATTGAAAAGTAACACTGCTACGGAATGTTTTGCATCTAACTCTTTACTGACATGATCCATCATTTGGTAGGAAGCCGTCTCCGTTGAAAAAGATTGTCTAAATCCATGTTGAGTTGTTGATAATAGTTCAAATTTATGTAGGAAGCACCATAAACGGCCACTCACTACATTTTCTATTATTTTCGATATTATACTTAACAGGCACACAGCTCGGTAGTTTTCCTTAAGGGTTCGGTCCTCTTTCTTGAAGATGGGTAACACTACTGCGGTTTTTAACACTGTTGGGAAAATTCCTTCGTCTATTGATTTATTTATCAAATAGGTTAACGGCTCCACTAACTCATTTCATACAAATTTGACAAAAGTTGTCGATAGTCCGTCATGTCCTGTGCTTTTTTATCTTTTAAATTTAGAATTGTCAATGGAACTTTTCTTTCGTCCACCGGGATGAATGCAAACGATTTTAAAAATTCTATACAGCCAGTACAAGTCTGTTATATGTTTGCCCCAAAGTGTTGTACCATAATATCACTAACCACATTTGCAAAGTATTGTGCAAATATGTTAGATATATCGTCAGGAGTATTATATGTTGTACCATTATCAACGATTTTCTCAATTTGATTTATTTTTCTATTATTCAATTTCTCGTTAACCAATTGCCAAATCTTAGCACATTTATTAGGAGCATTATCAATGATATTCTTATAATATTCATTTTGTGTTATTTCAATCAATGTTTTATATTCCTTTTTGTTTGTTTACGTATAATAATCTGGTTTGGTCGCATTTTAAATTCTCTTTCAACCAAAATAAATCATTTAATTGGTTTCTTGCTAATTTGATCTGATTCGTCATCCATGGTAAGTCGTTTTTATTACCATATTTGTTTCTTAGGATCGAGGAATGGGATTCCAGTTTACTTCTTAGTGTGCTTATAAAAATTTAAATTTATTTAAGAAATAGAGAGGGAGAGAGAGAGATAGACTTTTACCTCAATAGGCAATTGACCAGAGGTCTTTCAGCCTTGTAGCAGTTATTTTATAATTAACGGTAAAAAAATTGACGTTTGGTCCTTGCAAGCCTAAATTTAAATCCTTCAACCTTCCAAAAATATCAGCTAAATATGATAAACGGGCCAACCACATTTCATCAAAAAAAAACATTTTCCCAATTCAAATTTTGAAGTCAATAGAAAAGCTTGCACTTCTAATCGAAGTTCAAAAATACGATTTAAAACCTGGCCTCTGGAAAGCCATCTAACGTCAAAATGTAATAATTGAGTTTCATGATCACTTCTCACGTCTTGGCACAAAATTGCAAACATTCACATGTTCCACGAGCCGCCACTGTTCATGGTGACTTGCCAACTTTTTTACAATTTTTTTTAGATTATATTCTTAAACTCCAATCAATTTAGATCGTTTTTCTGATTAAAAGGAAGGTATTACATGAAAGTCTACGATGATTATTAAAAAAAGTTTATTTTTCGATTTTTTCCATTATCGAGTCACGGGCTTCAAATTAACATTTGTCGTTAGGCAAGTACATTTTCTGAAGCGTCTTGAAGGAGTCTTTCCGGTGACTATAGAAACCCCGAATCGAACCAGTGGTTTCTTCAGGAAATCATTTTAAATGCAATTTTTGGGCAAAAGTAAGAAGGGGGGACACTTGGATGGTTTTTCAAGTTTTCGTCAAAAAATAAAAATCGCCAATTTCAATTGAATCTAAAAATTCTGAGCAGCTTATCTTAATTCTAAAATGTTGTACCATGCTTCCTGAGCCTTCCCGAGGTCCTCAAAGTTTGAACATCTAGTCGTTAAATATGCGTTATTATTTGATATTAACTTACAGAAAACTCTGCAATTTCGGTAGTACGGCTGGTATAAAAAAATATTTCTCAGTGTGTGCTATCTTAGCTTATTTTCATCAAAAATACGTTCGGCAACATCCAGCCCGCTTATGACACTTTTAAGACAACGAATTCATTCAAACTTGCTTGTTCCAGGTTGGTGCCAATTCTGCTTTTCCCAAAATCATCAGTTTCTATTCGTGCCCCCGTTATAGTGTATTTGTGTTTTTGTGTTATTTTTGTTCTATTTTGTTCAGTTGCCATGGATTTTGCTATTTATTCATAATCTGTTCTACCTTGTCTGTAAATAAACCCCGCTTGCCTAATGTACATTTCTTTTAAATGGCTCCTGATGGCCTTATGGCATGATAGAACATTTTTGCATCAACATTTTCTATTCAGATATTATTTTATTTTATGAAGAATATCGCCACGTGTAGATTATGCGCCAATTTATACACACCCGATATAATATAAGGTGTGAGCCACTGAATTTTGTTGCTGCGGTGGCCGTGCCTGAGAGAAACATAGCAGTTGTTCACGCTCATTTGCAGTCGCAGTATTATTTTCGGTATTTCATAAAGTCTGGTTTCTGTTCGGACCTCTCATGAATCGGCATCCGCCAGCGCCCGCTGAGGGCTCGCGCAGCCCCTTTCTTGAAGGGGACCACCCTCAACCAGGTCAGATGTTTTAGGAGGTAGAGAAATTATTGCATGCAACAGTCTTGTAAGAGCCGTTAAAATAAACACACTCTTTCTGGATGAAATTTGGAGTTTCATTTTTCATTAACCCAAAAAGAGGAAATTACGTACGCGTAATCAGACGCAGCGTAAACATTTTGGTCCTTCGAACCGGATTTTACCTGTGCAGTGCAAATAAACGATATTTCGCGTTGTGAAAAATCGCGAAACAAAACGGCATTATAGACTCAACCCCCAGAATTTCAAGATTGCGCTTGAACTGAGGGAAGTTTATGACATACAACGTGCGGCAGGTACCCCAGCACTTGTTCACCACCAGCAGAAAACTACAATTAAGCAATTATACGAGGGTGACGTAACCAGTGGCCAGCGGTACAGCGCGCTCGAGTTACCGCCACTAGGAAGTCAAAGAAGCAGCACCACACCAGGAAGGAGCACTACAGCAGGTGGGCCGGCTCAGGTAGGTCCTTTTTTCTCCATTCCTTGCAATCAAAGCAAATATGGACGCGTCACAATTGGTGAAACAACGCGGTCAATATAAGGCGTCAATAACAAGATTAAAAAACTACTTAGGTACAATTGCAAATTCCAGTGAACCTTCAATTAAATTAGGTATATCTGAACGATTAAAAAACTGTGAAACAATTTTGCCACAATTTCACGACGTGCAATCGAAATTGGCGTAAGCTACGGTAAAGGAGGTGAACGATGCCGCGGACAGAGCGATTCATGCGGAAACCGATGCCTTCGAGGAAGATTATTATGCGGTAGTAGTCAACGCGAAACGTTTATTAAATTCATCTCCGACGGAAACATCCATTGAAGCGGTAACTCTTACGCAAAAAATGGAGACATTAATGAAACAGCGGAACCAGTGCATAAATCAATTAACGCGTTTTGAAGATCATTTGCGCTCAATTCCCTCTGTTTGCGATCCTGCAACCAAGTTCGGCTTGAGTAAAAGGCTTAGGGCTGTTCGACCCGTTCGAAAAATGAAGAGTTTTTGGCACTCGGCTCTAAACTGATAGTGGTGTGATAGAAAAAAATTAAGTAATAATATTTTACACAGGGTTACATAAAGGCTGAATGTAGGTTACTAAAGAATTGCATTTTTTATAAGTATCTCTGAAAATGTGTAATTTAGTGTTGAAAAATAGGCATTTTCAACATTAAATAAAATGTAAATAAACGCTGAAAATTCAAAATGTTTTACTACAGTGACACATATTGATTCTTTGGTAACAAAATCCATTGAACCAAATTAGTTTTTCCTAAAAAATAAGGACGCAATTACACTAGAGCTAGACCCTTACGCGAGATATTTTAGTTGCCGTATAGTAACGCCATCTGCAGAAAACAGTTCCCGCACAGCGGTAGGGGAATAAACGTACTAAGGCATATTTAGAAGCCCGATTTCAGTCGATTTTTCAGGGTTTTTTTTTTAAGTTTCTTGACGATTTTAAAAATAATCTAAATGCCCTACCATTATAAATATAATTTCGGTGTACATGTAATCGCATTACTTCACATCAACAAATGAAATAATAGTATAAAATCGTAAGTAACTGTTAGGAATTGGCATACATTTATAACGAAAAAAAAAATTACGCCTGTGTGCTGAACTCCGATTTTCATCGGGGTACCAGACAAAATCATCAAAATTTTCAACTGTCAACATGTTTATTTTCAATATCTGCTGGAGCGACGAAACCCGTACTTGATTTTGCATAAATTACTTTTACAACCCTTTGTCTTACAAGGGCTGCAATTGGGAAAGTGGACATTTGGTCGCCAGATGTTTTTCTGTGAATTGAATTTCTAAAAAGTGCGTTCGCAGTGGTGCCGAATGCAAAGTACTGCAGGTAGTGGACACATCCCTATGGCGCCCTACTTCTTGAAAGCTGTATTACGAAGTTACAATTCGTGTAAATATTTTGTAAATTGTTAGTATTAACTCAGATTTATACCGACACAGAGTTTTAAATATACACAGTTATTATTGTAGGTACAGGGTGTTTGTATAGGGGATCTCGATAATTATAATAGATAGAAGATATCGGAATTCTGATAAGGTTATTTTATTCTTTTCAAAAAAGTGCTTGAACAACATATAACTTTCATTATTGTCTAATGATAAACAAATGAGATATTTCAATATATCTAAAATGGAAAAAATTGAGTTTTTGGCTATAACTCTAAAACAAAAGAAGATAAATAAATTTAGTTTTCATCATTGAGTTTTTCTTGAAAAAAGAGATCGAGCATGCGCCATCCGTTTTCCTCTATCTATTATAGTTAATCGAGATCCCCCATAGAATTTTGACGAATATTGTCCACCCTGTAACGTGATTTTTTTTGTCCGGTTGCCATAACCAGGTTCCCTTACAAGGAACACAGTGTCCAGGATGAGCGATTTAAATTATTAATAATAATATAATAATAATAATAATCTTTATTCGTGCTAAACAAAAGGAATGTGTACACAAGTCAGAGGTGGCGAGAGAGCACATGCTATGTGGTAAAAAAAGACTTAATTAACACACATTAAAATTAACATATTAAAATTTAAAATTCAAAACTCAAAATCTAAAATATTAAAATTTAAAAATCATACATATGATACTCAATTTATTACCATCGAGGTAATAAATGCCGACTTTATCTATCCGCAAGATATAAAAACTAGCAAACAGTTTCCATGTAAAAAAGATGTAAGTAAATTATAATCCAAAATCCACACACTGGGTATTCTATTTATTTAAATAATGCAATTTCAAACAAACTGGCTCATGAATGACCTGCATCATTTTTTGCCTTACAATAAAAAAATGGTACTATCTAGGGATAGGCGATATTTCACGTACCTGTAATTTTTCACTGATATTGAAAAATCACAGGTCGTTACTGTTACTAATAGGCAAATTTCACCGTGAGTGTGACTGTGATTGCGACTATTACTTAAACCAAGATTTGTTATTTAAAATCTCATCTATTACTCAAACTTTAATTGCTACTTAAAATGTGATCGCTATTTAAAATTACAAAGCGACCCAAACAGTGATTGTTAATTAAACTGTGATTCTTACGTAAACATTGATTTCTATTTAAATTGTGACTGATGATTGTAAGAAGACAATATTTCTATACATATATAGCACTTCTAAATATTATTTTTTATATTCATTAGTTTATACTTCCATGTTGCTCTAGATTTTAAAGAATCGCAAGAGAATGCTCTTATGCTCATGTTCAAAATTACGATTTTCATGAAATGAACAATGAAATAAAAACAATTGCTACAAATTCGAAACTTCCCAAATTTACTAAAAAAAAACAATAATTTTGAAATAATACCACGAAACCAATTTTTAATTTACAAATTCCTTGAACTGAAAATATAAATAAAAACAATTGCTAAAAATCTGAAACTTTCTAAATTTACTCAAAATATACTAGAGGATTCTATAAAAAATACCCCTCGACATTATTTATTTAATTTAAAAATAATGCCTCGAGATCAGAGCAAATCATCATTCTAGGGACGCACCTCTTCAGAGGTAAAACAAGAATAGAAAAACAATTATGACGTTTGTGTAGTGGGTACAGGCGAACGATTGTACCGGTTGCACCGCATGCCGTGTGGGTTCGAATCCCAGCCCGGGCGAAAGATTTCGGGGCCGCGGAATATTCGCTCGGGACCGGGTTCGTTGTAATTTATCTTTCATTGTTCATTTAATTTTTAATATTTCTACAAAACAACGGTTGTGGCAGATTCACTCTCCCTAACCCGCAGTTCCATCACGTCCTTCCTTAAAAAAATATATATCACGTACTTGAAACTGTCCAAAATTACTCAAAATGTATTCCACTTTACGATTCTGCAAAAATCTTTAATGCTTTTCGACTAGATTTTAAAATAACTCCCCGAGAACAAACCAAATCGTTATTCTGAATATGAGCTTTTTCTGAAGCAACGCAGACGTATAAAAACATTTGCGATATCCTTGAAAATATTTAAATTTATCCAAAATACATTGCAATTTGCTATTCCGCAAAAATGTAGAAATGCTTCACTAATTTTTGAAATAATCATTGGAGAGGCTGAAAGACCTCTGGTCAATAGCTTGTTGAGGTCATTTGTAAAAGTGTCTTAATGAATATATTGTTTCTCTTTCTTTTACTCGAAAGAAAATCGTCATTATGAACATGCAAAAACAACAATGGAAAAACAATTGTCACGTTCTTTACTCAAAATATATTCTACTTTAGGATTCTACAAAAATTTCCAAATGCTTCTTAAGCAGATTTGAAAATAATTTCCCAATAATAGAAGAAATCGTCATTCTAAAGATACGTTTTCTTCAGAGGCAAAACAAGAATAGAACATTTGCCACATACTTGAAACTTTTCAAACTTCTATTTCAAGATTTAGTCACCCTTCTATAGTTTCTGAAATAATCGCACAGGAACAATGCTTATGCTAATTTTAAAACTACAAATTTCATAACTATAAAATATTATAACAATTGCTACAACGCTGAAATTTTCGTTACTTTTTAAAGTATATTGTAATAAGATCAAATCGGAATGTAAGAACCCTACTTCTTTAGAGTTAAAATTAATCGTACTAAAAAAAAATTGTGTATAAATTGTGACATAAAACTATTTCAATAAAACGATTAAGTTATTTCATGAAAATTATTCATAATTACATTAAACCGGTGTTTAAAAGGTTTATTTTGTGTAAAGAGTGTAATATTTGAGAGACGAGTGTGCGAGTTCCTGCAGCTCATATGAATTATCTGACGCGTGCACGGCCAATGCGTTAATACGGTACGCTAGTGCCTAAGTCCGGTCCTTATTTTTCTGCGAGAGCGACGTCGCAATAGGATTTTAAAAAGATGAATATATGATTTGTTGGGTCCGCCCATTACTTGCCGTCTCACCCTTGCACCCCTGAGAAAGTATTCGTTGCGGGACGAACAGCCTTAGAGGTTTGGAATCTGTATTATCGCGGTTTTATGATATCCAAGCACAATTGGAATTAGAAACGGTAGGTCAAACAGACAACAACGCGGACAATAATTTACAGGAAGAAACTATGTCTTTTGAAAACCATTATTACTCAATAATTGGTGAAACTAAACACCTGTTAAATTCCGAAAATCAAGAAGCAACTCCCGGCGGTAATAATTTATGCGTAAAATTACCTACAATCGAATTAGCCACCTTCAGTGGGCGCACTCAAGACTGGACATCGTTTTATAATTCATTCAAGTCAATAATTCATGCAAACATGCAACTTACTCCTGCACAAAAATTACAATATTTGAAATGCTCGTTAAAGGGTGACGCCCAAAACGTGATTAGGTGTCTAGAAATTACGGATGACAATTATCAAGCAGCCCTAAATTTATTAGAAGAACGGTAAAATAACAGGCAGGCAATAGTTATGAGTCATATTCGCGCTTTATACCGTTTGCCGGTTTTACGAAGAGAAACCGCGGTCGGAATTAGGAGCATATTAGATGGGGTAATGCAACACAATCAAGCACTAACGGCTCTGAAGAGAAATGTAGAGGGCTGGAACGACCTTTTAATTGTTCTTATTATTGACAAACTAGATCCCAATACCCGGCGTGATTGGGAGGATAGGAATCATACTCGCGAGATGCCGACATTTGAAAAATTAAAGTGTTTTTTGGTACAGAGGTGCCAAACATTAGAAGCAATGAACGCGAACAAAGAACCCGCGCAGCGAAGCGTCGCAAGCGTACAATCAAATAGTATTAAATGTAATTTCAGCAATGGGCCACATTCTATTTATCGTTGCGAGAAATTTAGTAAACTTCCGCCAAACGAGCGCTTGACTAGAATTAAGGAGAAAAGACTATGCATCAATTGCCTAAAGCCAGGTCACACATATAGCACCTGCAATAGTGGTTCATGTCGGATTTGCGGTGCCAAGCACAACTCACTAGTGCACTTGGAAAGACAGCCTCTTCAAGCTACTTCAAACGTAGTTAATGTTCACAGTCAAGTTTTATTATCTACCTGTAAAGCCCAAGTAATAGATTGTGATGGAAATCGCCATTCGGTTCGCATTTTACTCGATGTTGGATCCGAAATTTCAATAATTTCTGCAGAAATAGCTGAAAAATTAAATTTACCACGAGAATCATCGCATATGAAAATAAATGGCGTGGGCGGTGGTGTTGCTAGAGCCGATCAAATAATAAACGTGACCATTGAAAATATCCAGGGAAATTTTTCGTTAAATGCAGAATGCTTCATTTTAAACAATGTTACCGCTCCTATACCTGCTCGAACCTTTGACTCGCGGGTTGTAAAACTTCCTAAAAACATCAGATTAGCTGATCCTGGGTATTTTAAATCGCGAAGAATTGATATCTTATTAGGGTCCGAATATTACGCTGGAACGCTATGCGCGGGTCTAATTAAAGCCGAGCCAAAGGGTATATTTATTCAAAGTACGCGCTTTGGGTGGGTTTTAAGTGGTCGCATTATAGTTCCGCAAAGAACCCATGCATCTTGTAATGTTTTGTGGAAGGAAGAGTTAAACAACTCTATTAAAACATTTTGGGAGATCGAATCTTTCGATGATTTTACACCTCAATTGTCAAGGGAGGAGTCGAGGTGTGAAGAGCTCTTTAATCAAATTCTTGCGCGAGACGAGGAGGGCAGATTTATTGTTGCTCTGCCGTTTAAGTCAATTCCACCATCATTGGGAGAGTCCAAAGCTGTAGCGGAAAAGAGGTTTACGTACCTCGAAGGAAAACTTGACAGGAATTCTGACTTAAAAGCGGAATACGATCGGTTTATGACAGATTACTTAAATTTAGGGCACATGAAACTTCTCGGCGATGACAAAGGGGCATTTAATTACCAGCCGCATCATGCGGTGATTAAAGAAAATAGCGAAACCACCCGCGTCCGTGTTGTATTCGATGGCTCGGCCAAATCATCCAATGGACAGTTACTTAATGATCAATTAATGAAGGGGGGCAGTTTGCAGGATGACCTATTCTCAATATTAATTCGTTTTCGTACCCATCAGGTAGCAATGACAGCAGACGTGGCAAAAATGTATCGTCAAATTGCATTGCGAAGGGAGGATCAAATGTACCAATGTATCCTTTGGCGCTTTGATCCCAATGACAAGATTCAAACCTATACGCTCAGTACTGTTACTTATGGATTGACGAGTAGCTCCTTCCAAGCGACCAGGTGCCTCCAAAAGCTGCAAATATTTGTAAAATGTCTCATCCTCGTGTCTCTAATGTTATATTGAAGGACTTTTATATGGATGACTTGCTCACGGGAACAGATAATGTAAAGGAAGCAATTCAATTACGCCGCGAAATTACATTTGCCTTAGATTCCGTGCGATTTCCCTTAAGGAAATGGGCATGCAATGAATCCGAAGTTTTCGATGATCTCAAAATTCTTACACCAGTTGACGATTATTTAATAAATAACGGCACAGAGCATGTATGCACGCTGGGGATGCGCTGGTCACCACGAGGTGACTTATTAAAGTTCAATTACTCAAATCCGTGACGAAGAGACGAGTTTTGTCTAATGTTGCAGGTTTATTCGATCCGTTAGGTATCTTAAACCCCATAATAGTTCAAGCCAAAATTATCATCCAAGAATTGTGGGCGCGAAACTGTTCTTGGGATGAGTCTTTACCCCTTGACTTGTTAACCAGATGGCAGAGTTTTCAAATCCCAGTTGACAAATATCTCTGAGATATTCATACCACGACGGTTAATAGTACACGCCTCAGCTGTTCTGGAAATACACGGATTTTGCGACGCGAGTACTACTGCTTATGGGGCTTGTATTTATATAGTTTCACATTTCGGCACTCTGTCGAACAGCCAGCTCATTTGCGCGAAATCACGTGTTGCTCCTCTAAAAACTATAAGCTTACCTCGACTAGAACTATGTGCAGCTCAGCTGTTAGCTCAGTTATCTGATAAGATTGTGCGCTTAATCAACAGACAGGTTAGCTGTGTTAAATATTACTCGGATTCCACTATCACGCTTTGTTGGTTAAATGGTCTACCCAATAACTGGAACACCTTTGTTTCAAATCGTGTAGCGGACATACAGCGATTAACTAAGGTGGATAGTTGGAGTCATGTAGCGTCAGAAGAAAATCCGAGCGATTTGTTAACACGCGGATGCACAAAAAACAAATTAGTAAAGACCACATTATGGTTCAAGGGCCCTCGTTGGCTTCAAGATCCTACACAAGCTAAGTTGTCGACGCATCTAAATAGTCAACCTACTGAAATACCTGAACGTCGAGTTCTTAAATCGCAAGTTTCTGTAGCAGCTAATAACCCATTAGATTTATTCTCAAAATATTCCTCTTACAACAAATTATTACGGGTTGTAGCAACTATGTTGCGATTCGCCAATAACGCCCTAGGAAATGTTCAAAACGGTCCTTTGCAGGTAGTTGAAATAGAGGCAGCACGCCACCGTCTTATTTGCATCGCACAGCAAGAGATGTTTCCGGTCGAGTTAGATGAGCTGAAACGTAACGCGCAAGTCTCAAATAAAAGCAGACTTCTCTCGCTAACTCCTTTTTTTAGACAACGGCATTGTAAGAGTTGGAGGTCGTTTACAAAACTCAGACTGTTGTAATGCTGTAAAACATCCAGCAGTACTAACATCGAATCATCCATTTACTGAGTTAATATTAAGACACTATCATACTCTCGGTCTACATAGCGGTGAGCAGGCTACGGCCTCTAGCATTAAACAGGTATTTTGGATATTATGGGCCCGAAATTCAATCCGTAAATGCCTAAGGCAATGCATACCGTGTTTTCGAGCCAGACCGAAACCAACTGCCCCAAAGATCGCCCCCTTGCCTTCTTGTCGTACGACACCCACGAAACCCTTTTGCAACACAGGCGTAGACTACTGCGGCCCATTTACCTTAAAGGAAGGTAATCGCCGATCTAAGAAAACCACAAAGGGTTACGTTGCAGTTTTTGTTTGCTTGGTGACAAGGGCAGTACATCTTGAGCCCGTGAGCTCTTTGTCCGCGGAATCATTCATTGCCACCCTAAAGCGTTTTGTTTCTCGGTGGGGAGGTGTGACAAAATTGTTTTCTGACAACGGCACTAATTTTGTCGGCACGAAAAATGAATTAAACGAAATTTATGATGCTCTTAAAATTAGTAACGATGACATTCAAAATGAACTGAGCTATCGAAATATTGAATGGCAATTTATACCACCACATGCACCTCATTTCGGCGGTATATGGGAGGCTGCAGTTAAGTCCGCGAAAAGAATTTTGGTGAAGGTAGCTGGTAATGTGTTGTTGACCTTTGAAGAGTTTATGACATTATTGACCCAAATCGAATATTCGCTTAACTCCCGTCCTCTTACTCCCTTATCTGCCGATCCCAATGACCTTTCAGTTTTGACCCCCAATCATTTTTTGACCGGGGCTGATTTAACAACAATCTGCAAGAATCCTCTCTCCCGATGGCAGCTTGTGCAGCAGCTCAATCAGCACCTGTGGATCCGTTGGCAGAACGAATATCTATCGGAGCTCCAAAGGATTTACAAATGGCGCTCGTCGTAGGGACCCCGCTCTCCTCAGGGCAATTGGTCTTAATAAAGGAGCCAGTGGCGGCTCGTCAACTTTTGGTTTGGTGAGGCACAGATTTAATATTGTCGACACTTCACTCGGCCAATAAAACATCTGTGTATATACCGGGTGACCCAGGGTTCTGTAAAAGCCCCATAACTTATTTGCTATTTGAGATATCGACTTCTATTTTTCATAAACTGGTACCCACACTTATTCTACATATTTTAAAAATATGTATGTTTTTGTACAGGGTGTCCTAGTATAAGTAACAGATCAAAGTTATGTTTTTTTTAAATGGAACACCCCATATTTTATACTTAATTTTTAATCCTCTTAAGAAGCTGATAAAAATAGTATAAGATACTATGGGTCTATTATGGACGGTTAGTTAGTTATGGGCAAATTTGTGGCAAAAACATGTACACATTGAAAATATTGCAGAAGCATTCCTAGCAAAGATTGCTTCATTTTTTATACACTAGAAAATTTTCCACATCATGAAGAATAATACACATCGGCTTTAGTCCTTTTTTGTTAATACTGCTATACAGGGTGTCAACATACGCAAAACAACGGATAACTATTTTTTTCAAATAAAACACCACCACGTTGCCACCAATCTATGGCATTTTTGATAAGCTTTCCAATGATATACAGTTTGCATAACAAAATATTAAGGATTCTTGAGATTTATCAATAAAAACATATTTCTTTTATTACCTTCTGATGATTTATGGATTTTCAGCCAAAACTATGCATTTTCTGGAAAAATTCCGCTCTACAACTTTGGTCTCTTATTATTCTTTTAGAAAATGCATAGTTTAGGCTGAAAATCCAAAAATCAACAGAAGGTTGATATATAGGGTGTTCCATTTGAAAAAAATAGTTATCCATTATTTTGCGTATGTTGACACCCTGTATAGCAGTATGAACAAAAAAGGACTAAAGCCGATGTGCATTATTCTTCTTGATTTGGAAAATTTTCTAGTGTATAAAAAATGAAGCAATCTTTGCTAGGACAGCTTCTGCAATGTTTTCAATGTGAACATGTTTTTGCCACAAATTTGCCCATAACTAACCAACCGTCCATAATCTTAGTCTGTAATACCGTCCATACTATCTTATACTATTTTTATCAGCTTCTTAAGAGGATTAAAAATAAAGTATAAAATATGGGGTGTTCCATTTAAAAAAAACGTAACTTTGATCTGTTACTTATACTGAGACACCCTGTACAAAAACATACATATTTTTAAAATATATAGAATAGGTGTGGGTACTAGTTTATGAAAAATAGAAGTCGGTATCTTAAATAGCAAATACGTTATGGGGTTTTTACGGAACCCTGGGTCACCCGGTATATCTTTAAGATATTCTATTGTTCAGCAAGAACCACGAGAAGGTGTGAAGATTTTCTTGCCGGGATGGGAAAATTGGAAAGGAAATAATAAGGTTGAACTATTAAATAAAAATAAATAAATATTTAAATTCTATAACAAAAATAAAACTCTACGTAGGTTTATAATAAATAATGGAATGTGTTATGGAAATAAATGGGACAACAAACTTAAAAATACTCTAATAAATATTAAATATAAAATACAACATAAAACTATTCATTTGAAAATAAATAAATTCTTAAACAAAACTAGAAATGTGTATATTGAATATTAAAGAAAACGGATCCTATTTATTTAAAGAGATTGCACAAAAGTGTTTCAATGTAATCAAAAAATTTAATGGTTTTTATATATTAATGATATTCTTCTGTTCTTATTTTCAGCAAAGTAATCTATAATTTGATCGCAAAAATGTTCATTTTTACAAAGTGTTTTCACAAATTCCTTTTCAATAGCAATGGGTGACATATTTGACAACCTATTTTGGCCTATTTGATTTCTTGTGCATGTTTTTATTCGTTTTAATACGGAAAAACTTCTTTCCACAGATGCAGATGTTACCGGTATGGTTACTATTAAAGAAATTAGTTTGTACAATTCAGGCATACATACTTGCAAGTCATTATTCTTTATATATTCTAACATATCCATTGGCATTTTAGACTCACCAAGAAGCTTATCTGAATATAGAACCCACAGTTCATTTCGTAATTGTATTTTGTCAAAAAATGGATATTGCTTAATTAATTCTTCAAACAACTGCAATGGAAACGTTTTTGAATACAGTTCAATCTTACTAACAGAAATTAAATCAAAGAATTTTAATTTACTTAGATCAAAAAATCTTGTTTCGATTTGTCCTATCACTGTATCTAAAATTTTGTAAAATATCTGTTTATATTGTAATCCCGTATCATCTGCATCATCAGAGCGCTTTCGCTTTTTCGGAGGATTTTCTATGTCAGAAAAATGTTTTTCGTATATATGATTAAAATATGTTTCATTGGTTCTAAATTCCTTTAATTTTAAAATAAGTGAAGTTAAACGCCCTCTTACATACGTGATGTCAGTTAGTTTGTGTTGAAGAATTAAAAATACAACACTTGTTTGTTCAAAAATAAGTTTGAAGGAATCTAATAAGAAACAGAAATGGTTGTCTTCTAACAATGATTTTAAGCCGTATGCCTCTCTGATAGATATATTATCAAATTTGTCTGAATTAATTATAAAATTGAATACTTCAATTAATTTATTTTTATTTTCATGAATTGTAAAAATAACCCGAGATGTAAAATTCCAACGTGTTTGTGCATTAGATGGTATTCTTGCATTACAAATTTCATCCAATACTGCGGTTCGTTTTGTTGATTTTGAAAAGAAAGCAGAAAATCCTGTTAGATTTGAAAAAAATATTCGTACTTTTTTTATTGAGTTGCACGATTTACTTAGCACTAAATTTAGAACGTGAGCATGGCAATGAGTAAAAATTGCTTGTGGAGCTACTGATTTTACTTTGGTTTGTAAACCATTCAAATGACCAGCCATAACAGCAGCACCATCATAAGTTTGAGCAATTAATTTTTCTTTGATATTAAATTTTCCAAATGTTTCTGTTAACAAGGTGAATAAATCTTCTGACGTTCGTTGAGAATTTACATCATAAAATCCCATAAACCTTTCAACAAGTGTTCCCTGGATGACGTATCTAAATATAACTGATAATTGAGAAATACAAGTGATATCAGTAGTTTCGTCCACTTGCCATGAAAAAAAATTGGAATTTAAAATTTCACTTTCTATTTGATTCTTCAGTGTGTAACTGATTGAATCAATTAACTCATTTTGAATTGTGTTTGAAAGCCCCGAAGAAATTGAAGCATCATCTCATTTTTTTTTTCCGCTACCGACAACGTAAATACGCATTGCATCCATGGTTACAGGTAACGTAAGTGGCTGATAACATTCGTGGTGTTTGTTGTCCTTGACGACGGAACTTAATTTTTTACTTACGGACCTAGGAAAATAATAAACAGAAACGTAACGCTCCAACATATAGGCGATCAACACATTTTCGTCTACACTTATAGCATCGGCATTATTTTTGCATAGCCACTGCTTAAAAGAGTCGTGACAGGACACATACCTTTTTCGATTTTGTCGGTAACAGATTCTAACACGCAATATTCGCAGCTTCGTTTGCATTCCATGCCCGCAAAGACTGTCACTGGATTGACACAAACAAACAAAATTCGACGTTGTTTTCTCGGTTGCTGGGTTGCCATAGGACGCATAGGTGACTATAAAAATTTGAATTCCAAATGTTACAAGCCGTATTTTAGAATATTTTCTGATCTTTTTTAAGTATTATATTTCCGGTAGCGGAAAAAAATTAATAAGCAACACGGAACGTAATGACAATTTTCGGCTAATACGTCCTTACGTTCCTTGTTGCTTAAATAACTATTTTTAAATCCCATCCGTTTTACTCATTAACAAAACTAATTCTCGAAAATTCCCCTTATTATTTGAGGTTTCTGATTCGTCATGCCCCCTAAATGACAATTCCTGACTGCACAAAAATATTGTCACATCGATTAATCTTTTTAAAATCCCCCTATTTTCTTCCTTCACGTTGTTATTGTACGTTTCGATTTCAATTTGCCGAGCCGTACTTAAAACATTAACTATATTTTGTTTACCTAAAATGTGAAATTTACAATTTGATGATATATGATCTCTACTTTTGGAATGCTTATCAATAGAACGCGCTAAATTTTTTAAATCGTCATAACCTGTTTTATGCCATACCGACTCATTGCTATTTGAAAACAATATGCAAGGCCAACAAAATAATTTATTTCTAATCATTGTACCTGTCAACCAACTACATTTGTCAAACCATGCACTTTTAAATGATCGATGTTTTTGAATCAATAATAAACTAAGATCAGGGCAAGGCCTTTTGATACCTTTTACATAAACTTTATCATCGTACGACAACCGGCTAAAGAAGCAATTAATTATCAAGCAAGAAATTTACGATGTCTTTACAATTTCTCACTGTAAGAGTGCTATTTCCGTCATCCATTATAATATAGGAATAAATACTATTTACTAATAAATATCAATAAGATTGCCTTTAATAACTAACGCTGATCAACGGACGGCGGAGTGAAATGAATAGATTACTAACACAGCTGACAATTGCGAGTGCCGCGAGGTTCTCTCTCTCTATCACGCGGGTGATTTCCGACCAATGAGAAGCCTGTGAGGCTCGCCTCCGATATCGAAATAAATCTGCACATTACTTCGAATGTGATATGGGTAAACTGTGTGGAGGCATATTAAGTTGCATAAATTCCTACCGCTCTGGTTCATTTCTGCCGCAAGTTCGGCCTGGATGGGCGCGCTAATTCTGATCATTAAAAATCGGGAATTTTCCGTTAATACATCCATTTATAATTACTGTATAATTAATTATCAATATTAAAGCCAACACGGAAGAAATTTATTGAATAGATTTATATTTTTATAAAATAGAAAATTAATGGTGAGGCAGTGCCTGAAAATTAATGGTGAGGCAGCGCCTCACCTGCCTCTCCTGACGAGCCGCCACTGAAAGGAGCCAAATTTTCCGCCATTAATGATTGGAGGAGAGGACGCATCCTCGACCTAATACCTGGAAGTGATGGTGTTGTTCGAACCGCGCGAGTGAAAACAATAAAGGGCGTTGTGATTAGGGCACGGCCAATGCAGTTCAGGCTTTAAAAACTAACATTTGGTTCACCTATCTTGATGTTTTTTTAGTGCTATTCTTATTTGTTTATGTTCATTGTAAATAGCCATATGTTCAAATGAGAATTAGTTACCATTTTACTACGTTTTACAATTTATCTTGAATAATCACACTTGCATAAATTAAGTCATACCTTGCTGCATGCGAGCGCTCCTTAAAATTAAGATTGTCACTGTCGTGCCATTGGGGGGCGGTATGTTTACGCTCATTTGCAGTCGCAGTATTATTTTCGGTATTTCATAAAGTCTGGTTTCTGTTCGGACCTCTCAAGAATCGGCATCCGCCAGCGCCCGCTAAGGGCTCGCGCAGCCCCTTTCTTGGAGGGGACCACCCTCAACCAGGTCAGATATTTTAGGAGGTAGAGAAATTTTTGCATGCAGCAGTCTTGTAAGAGCCGTTAAAATAAACACACTCTTTCTGGATGAAATTTGGAGTTTCATTTTTCATTAACCCAAAAAGAGGAAATTACGTACGTGTAATCAGACGCAGCGTAAACAGCAGTCATGTCCGAGATTCATTTTTTTTAATTCAACTGGCCACGGAGCGCCCCTAACTGGTAATAATTTAATTTTTAATAAATAATGTTGAATAATTTACTTGCAAGAAATGTTCGAACCGAATATCCCTCAGACATTGATAAATACTCATAATTATTAAAGTTTCCTCAAGCACGTTGCGTTTAAGTAACAATTGTTATTAAGCAACGTGCTTTCGGAAACTTAATAAATTATCTCGTATTATCAACGTCCTTGGGATATTACAACTGACAAGCTGAGATAATTTGTGTTATTCATAAACATGGTGGGCATATAACCCATTTTAGATTTTTTTATTTTCTCCAGCAAACCCTTTTTTTCGTAGATACTAGTTCCAATAGCCTGTAGGCTCAATATCCTAATTTTTAATATGCGACATTACTTATTTATCTTACAGCCAACTCTGAATCAAAATCTTGTGGCTCACACGATATAATATCATATTACAGTTAACGCTTAGCATGATTCGAATAACCTTAGTTGTCGATGTGTGTTAAACCCAAAATGAATTCATTCTATACTTGGTATGCCGTACACTTGATAAACAATTGTTAATATGTGGTAATTATTCACATAATTCAGTGGGAGTCGACTTTAGTTTCCAACTATCGTTCTGTATGTACAAAGATGATGGTTAACATTTGTAACTAATAGGAATTGATTTTTTCACTCATTACCAGAGAGATGATTTTATGCTAAATGCATATTTTGCAAAAATTGCATATTTTGCATTTTTACCCATATAATGCATATTTTGTCTTTTAATGCATATTTTAACATACAATGGTAATATTTCACATTTTGTCGCACGGCACATTGCAACACGTGCAATTTTCGGTTTCGGGCATGAACCAACATTTAGCCAATTATGGAAATACCGGCTAAATATTATTAAACTGATTGCCACAGTCCAGGGGATTCTCATATTTATCGGATCTCTCAATAAGAAAGAAAAAAAATTTGCAAAATATTATTTGGGATTTTTGTATAATTCAATATTCTTACTGGCATCAGCTAGGAAACTAGTTGTTTTAAAAAGTAATTTGTTAGTTGTGGTCTTATTAATAAGAACAGTTACCTACAACAAGTATGGCATTTTTCATTTCTTATTAACAACATTAATTAATACATGTGACTTTTTTTAAATTAAAAATGCATGTAAACAAACTTATAATTTTTAATCTATTACTTGCATATTTCAATATAGTAATGCATATTTTAGAGGTTTTAAATGCAATATACTGAAGGAAAAAAAAATGAAAAACCATTTCGAAACCGCCTTAACTCGGCGTATTTTCAATCGATATTGCTGAATCTCTGAGGGCGAAAAACTTCAAAGCGTCTTCTTTAAAGTTATGCATGCGAACTTAAGCGTAACCCCTTCCGATTCCTTCTTGGACCCCTGTGAAAAAAATATGTTTTTTCAGGAAACCATATCCTATTTTGACGATGTATGCGGAGTTGAAAAAAAATTGTCGACTCGATCTACCATAAAGGCATTAAGATTTGATCAATTCCCTATGCAGTACTCAAAGAAAGAAGTTCCTACGACGATTTGGCACCAAGTTATGGGTGTTTGAAAAAAAGTGCATTTTGTGGTCTTTTTATTTTTTCGTTCAGAGGGGCGTAGAGCCCTCACTTTGAGTCGGGGATAAACCCTATCAAAGAGGACACATTTTGCTTTTGATTTCTCAAAAGATCGTCGAAATCGGTTGGATTTGAAGCCGAGTTACGGTCATTTGAAAATTACCTAAATTTTTACAAATTTCAAATGTTTCATTTTTTCCGTTAGTGCAATTTGTTTGTTTTTATTGGACGAATGGAAAAATGGATGAATGGTGGTGAGTTAGGCCCACATTTTTTCCGACCCTACAGAGATCGTCAAAGTGACCCAAAATAAAGTTTTTTGTTAATGGAGTTCTAAGGTACAAAATGCGATATTCATGATTTCACGCAAACAATGAATTTTTGTACATACCGCAAATAACTTGCAAAGAAAATTTCATTTGTGAAAACGAAAACAATTTCGTCGAAAAACTTCGGTCTTATGAGTAAAAAAAACACAAAATTCGCATTTTTCAAACACCCATAATTTTGTGCCAAATCGTCGTAGGAACTTCGTCTTTTGAGTCCTGCATTGGGAATTTATCACATTTTAACGACTTTATAGTGTATCGAGTCGACAAAAAAAAAACTCCGTAGACAAGTTGGACATGGTTTCCAAAAAAAAAACTTGTTTTTTCACAAGGGCGCTAGAAGGGGGCGGAAGGGGTTACGCTTAAGTTCGCATGCATGACTTTAAAGAAGACACTTCAAAGTTTTTCGCCTTCAAAGATTCATCAAAATCTATTGAAAATACGCCGAGTTATGGTCGAAATTTCACGAAATTCAAGAGTTTCATTTTTTTCCACTAGTGTATAAACTCTCTCTTTTTAACATTTTATAATGTACAAACTCCTCTCTTTACTCATTACCACGAAGTACATCTTAAACCTGTTTTGTGTCTTTTTTTCAGTTGGTTCCGAGTTGTTCTGTTTCTCTTTTTTATTATTAGTAGATGCGTATAGACTATGAACAGATTAGAGCCCTGCAGAAGCGGGCCCGGCCCGACAGTGAAATTTAAAACCCGGCCAGCCTCGGTCCGATGAAAATGTGCTGCGGGCAAGGCCCGGCCCGGCCGTCCCCGAAAAATATTAAATTACATAAATAAAATTACTGGACCCATGCATTCCTTAAAATTCTTAAAATACATTGAATCCGTGTTAAAAACATTTTTTTTCAATTCACTTAGTTGTTGCTTTCCAAAATATAATAAAATCAAATGTATCCAAGCCCGGCCCGGCCCGGCCCGGGTAAATTATCCACCGTAAAGCCCGGCTCGGCCCGGAGTTTGCAAAATACGGCCTCTGAAATAGATACGTTGTTTCTTCCTTTAAAGGCCAATGTATGGTCAAATGATCGTAACTTTTATAAATATATTTGTTGTAAAAAATGACTATCCTTTCATCCCTAAACAAGTAAATATAAGTTTTTAACGTAAAAGTGCCTCATCAATCAGTTTATAAAATGTATAATATATAATATACTACGGCGCTTGTATGTTTCTAGCAGATGATTTTATGGCACCCTCAAGACTCTTGAATAGAAGCCAGCATAATGGGAATATGTTACATATATCAGGATTTGCACTCAGTACTTGTGCTAGTAAATAACACATCGAGAATAATTGCATATTATACTCAATATAAGAATTAGAGTGGCTCGTTTAATTTTGAATTACAATTAAGGTCATTAATTTAGTTATTATTTATTCTCAATTTTGTACAGTGTCTTTAGCTTATCATCTTCACACCCCTGTATCTTTCTTATTAATTGTCTGATAGATTTAAAACTTCTTAAAAAAGGAGACTCTTCTCTGCTTAAAAATTACCGGCCAATCGCTATCTTGTCTAATTTTGCAAAAATATTCGAGCAAGTTATCTACTATTATCTTTATAGCCACGTCCAAAGGTACATTTCTCCACAACAACATGGGTTTATATCTGGTAGGTCGACAATAACTAATTTGGCAACCATTGCGCAATATCTAAGCGTAACTCTTGACAATAGAGGCCAGGCGGATGTTATATATACTGACTTCTCGCGTGCTTTTGACATCATTGACCACAAAATTTTATTAAACAAACTTAGTAGTTTCGGTCTCACGGAAAATTTCCTTCAACTCATGGCATCTTACTTGGAAGGCAGACTAAACTACAGGGTCTTCATTTCAAAAGGAGCCACCCTGAATAACTTTGGATCTGAAGTAGTTACGGTTTTAAGAAAAAATACGTCAATTTTGTTTTCGAGGGGGAACTTAAAAAACACTGTTTTTAGAATTTTATCTTTCACCCCCTTACCCCCAGCCACCCCATCTTTATAATTTCAAATGGCACCCCCTATTATGCGATACCTCATTTTAAAGGGCATAAAAAATGCTATCCAGCAAAGCAAAAATAATTGAAATCGGTTCATTTGTTTTAGAGAGAGAGGGTATTCATTTCAAAATAAACCACCTTGAATAACCCTGGTTCTGAAGTAGTCACGGTTACAGGAAAAAACATGTCAATTTTGTTTTTGCAGTGGAACTTGAAAACACTGTTTTTAGAACTTTATCTTTCACCCCCTCACCCCCAGCCACCCCATCTTTATAATTTCAAATGGCATCCCCTTTTGTGAGACACCTCATTTTAAAGGGCATACAATATACTGTCCAGCAAATAAACATTAATTTAAATCAGTTCATTTGTTTCAGAGATATTCATATCAAAATATGCCACACCAAAGATTGTGTGGCTGGGGATGAAAGAAAAAATTATAGAAACAGTGTTTTTCAAGTTCCACCCTCTAAAATCAAATTGACGTATTTTTGCTTAAAACCGTAACTACTTCAGATCCAAAGATATTCAGGGTGGCTTGTTTTGAAACAAAGACCCTCTCTTTCTTAAACAAATGAACTGATTAAATATTTTTTATTTGCTGGATGGATAATATTTTGTATTGCCTTTAAAATGAGGTATCGCACAATAGGGAGTGCCATTTGAAATTTTAAAGTCGGGATGGTTGGGGGTGAGGGGGTGAAAGATAGAATTCTAAGAACAATGTTTTTTTAAGTTCTCCCTCAAAAACAAAATTGACGTTTTTTTTTTGAAACCGTAACTACTTCACAACCAAAGTTATTCAGGGTGACGTATTTTGAATTGAATACCCTCTCTAAAACAAATGAACTGATTCCAATTATTTTTGCATTTCTGGATAGTATTTTTTAAGCTCTTTAAAATAAGGTATCGCACAATGGGGAATGCTATTTGAAATTATAAAGATGGGGTGGCTGGGGGTGAGTATTTTGAAATTAATACCCTCTCTCTCTAAAACAAATGAACTGATATCAATTATTTTTGCTTTGCTGGATAGTATTTTTTATGCCCTTTAAAATGAGGTATCACACAATAGAGGGTGCCATTTGAAATTATAAAGATGGGGTGGCTGGGGGTGAGGGGGTAAAAGATAAAATTATAAAAACAGTGTTTTCAAGTTCCACCTCAAAAACAAAATTGACATATTTTTTCCTGTAACCGGGACTACTTCAGAACCAGGGTTATTCAGGGTGGTTTATTTTGAAAGGAATACCCTCTCTCTCTAAAACAAATGAACCGATTTCAATTATTTTTGCTTTGCTGGATAGCATTTTTTATGCCCTTTAAAATGAGGTATCGCATAATAGGGGGTGCCATTTGAAATTATAAAGATGGGGTGGCTGGGGGTGAGGGGGTGAAAGATAAAATTCTAAAAACAGTGTTTTTTAAGTTCCCCCTCGAAAACAAAATTGACGTATTTTTTCTTAAAACCGTAACTACTTCAGATCCAAAGTTATTCAGGGTGGCTCCTTTTGAAATGAAGACCCTGTATGTTCATTTCAATGGTTTCAAATCGCACACATATTTATCAACGTCAGGTGTACCGCAAGGGTCAAATCTGGGGCCATTGTTATTTGTCGTATTCATTAATGATTTAATTACATCAATATCTTGCCCAATATTAGCTTATGCCGATGATCTAAAAATATACAAGAATATCAACTCTATGGATGATCAAATTTCACTTCAACAAAATTTGGACTTGATTTCGCAGTGGTGCGAAACAAACAAATTATTTCTAAATATTGACAAGTGTTACGCTGTCATATAGTCGTAAGCGTGTAATTGCTGAATATTGCTATCATATCAATGGTTCCGCGATTCTAAGGAGCACAGGTGTTAAAGATCTTGGAGTTATTTTTGATAACCGCCTAAGTTTTATCGATCACATTGATAATATGTGTAATTCTGCAATGAAGACGTTGGGATTTATAATGCGAACTTCTAAATATTTCAGCAATGTGTTATTACTGCGAACCCTATATATATCTTTAGTGCGCAGTAAACTTGAATATGCTTCGATAATATGGTATCCATGTTACACTAGCAATACCTTAAAAGTCGAACGAATCTTTCAAAGCAGACGGTATCTACCCTGAACGAAATATAGATTATTGCCAATTATTATCTAAGCATGAATTTTCCTCTTTGTCATCGCGCCGTGATGAAAGCAGCGCTTCTTTTATGTTTAAAATAATTCATAACTTTATTGATAGTGCAGAACTTTTAGGTTTAATTAATTTCCAAATTCC